>CM037866.1:36993165-37115703 GCA_021292105.1 Anadara kagoshimensis
ATTAATCACAATCACAAATACAAACATACCAATCCATGTCTAAATCACAATCACAAAAACAAACATACCAATCCATGTCTAAATCACAATCATCCGAAAAACAAACATACCAATCCATGTCCAAACCACAATCACAAAAACAAACATACCAATCCATGTCTAAATCACAATCACAAAAACAAACATACCAATTAATCACAATCACAAAAACAAACATACCAATCTATGTCTAAATCACAATCACAAAAACAAACATACCAATCCATGTCCAAATCACAATCACAAAAACAAACATACCAATCCATGTCTAAACCACAATCATCCGAAAAACAAACATACCAATCTATGTCTAAATCACAATCACAAAAACAAACATACCAATCCATGTCTAAATCACAATCAAAAAACAAACATACCAATCCATGTCTAAATCACAATCACAAAAACAAACATACCAATCTATGTCTAAATCACAATCACAAAAACAAACATACCAATTAATCACAATCACAAAAACAAACATACCAATCTATGTCCAAATCACAATCATCCGAAAAACAAACATACCAATCTATGTCTAAATCACAATCACAAAAACAAACATACCAATTAATCACAATCACAAAAACAAACATACCAATTAATCACAATCACAAAAACAAACATACCAATCTATGTCTAAATCACAATCACAAAAACAAACATACCAATTAATCACAATCACAAAAACAAACATACCAATTAATCACAATCACAAAAACAAACATACCAATCTATGTCTAAATCACAATCAAAAAAACAAACATACCAATTAATCACAATCACAAAAACAATCACACCAATCTATGTCCAAATCACAATCATCCGAAAAACAAACATACCAATCTATGTCTAAATCACAATCACAAAAACAAACATACCAATCCATGTCTAAATCACAATCACAAAAACAAACATACCAATTAATCACAATCACAAAAACAAACATACCAATCTATGTCCAAATCACAATCATCCGAAAAACAAACATACCAATCTATGTCTAAATCACAATCACAAAAACAAACATACCAATCCATGTCTAAATCACAATCACAAAAACAAACATACCAATCCATGTCCAAATCACAATCACAAAAACAAACATACCAATCCATGTCTAAATCACAATCACAAAAACAAACATACCAATCTATGTCTAAATCACAATCACAAAAACAAACATACCAATCCATGTCCAAATCACAATCACAAAAACAAACATACCAATCCATGTCTAAACACAATCATCCGAAAAACAAACATACCAATCTATGTCTAAATCACAATCACAAAAACAAACATACCAATCCATGTCTAAATCACAATCACAAAAACAAACATACCAATCCATGTCTAAATCACAATCACAAAAACAAACATACCAATCTATGTCTAAATCACAATCACAAAAACAAACATACCAATTAATCACAATCACAAAAACAAACATACCAATCCATGTCTAAATCACAATCACAAAAACAAACATACCAATCCATGTCTAAATCACAATCACAAAAACAAACATACCAATTAATCACAATCACAAAAACAAACATACCAATCCATGTCTAAATCACAATCACAAAAACAAACATACCAATCCATGTCTAAATCACAATCACAAAAACAAACATACCAATCCATATTTAAATCACAATCACAAAAACAAACATACCAATCCATGTCTAAATCACAATCATCCGAAAAACAAACATACCAATCCATGTCCAAATCACAATCACAAAAACAAACATACCAATCCATGTCTAAATCACAATCATCCGAAAAACAAACATACCAATCTATGTCCAAATCACAATCACAAAAACAAACATACCAATCCATGTCTAAATCCACAATCATCCGAAAAACAAACATACCAATCTATGTCTAAATCACAATCACAAAAACAAACATACCAATCCATGTCTAAATCACAATCACAAAAACAAACATACCAATCCATGTCTAAATCACAATCACAAAAACAAACATACCAATCCATGTCTAAATCACAATCACAAAAACAAACATACCAATCCATGTCTAAATCACAATCACAAAAACAAACATACCAATCCATGTCTAAATCACAATCACAAAAACAAACATACCAATCCATGTCTAAATCACAATCACAAAACAAACATACCAATCCATGTCTAAATCACAATCACAAAAACAAACATACCAATCCATGTCTAAATCACAATCACAAAAACAAACATACCAATCTATGTCCAAATCACAATCACAAAAACAAAAATACCAATCCATGTCTAAACCACAATCACCGAAAAACAAACATACCAATCTATGTCTAAATCACAATCACAAAAACAAACATACCAATCCATGTCTAAATCACAATCACAAAAACAAACATACCAATCCATGTCTAAATCACAATCACAAAAACAAACATACCAATCCATGTCTAAATCACAATCACAAAAACAAACATACCAATCCATGTCTAAATCACAATCACAAAAACAAACATACCAATCCATGTCTAAATCACAATCATCCGAAAAACAAACATACCAATCCATGTCTAAATCACAATCACAAAAACAAACATACCAATCCATGTCTAAATCACAATCACAAAAACAAACATACCAATCTATGTCTAAATCACAATCACAAAAACAAACATACCAATCTATGTCTAAATCACAATCACAAAAACAAACATGCCAATCCATGTCTAAATCACAATCACAAAAACAAACATGCCAATCCATGTCTAAATCACAATCACAAAAACAAACATACCAATCCATGTCTAAATCACAATCACAAAAACAAACATACCAATCCATGTCTAAATCACAATCACAAAAACAAACATACCAATCCATGTCTAAATCACAATCATCCGAAAAACAAACATACCAATCCATGTCCAAATCACAATCACAAAAACAAACAACCATCCATGTCTAAATCACAATCACAAAAACAAACATACCAATCTATGTCTAAATCACAATCACAAAAACAAACATACCAATCCTGTCTAAATCACAATCACAAAACAAACATGCCAATCATGTCTAAATACAACCAAAAACAAACTACCAATCCATGTCTAAATCACAATCACAAAACAAACATACCAATCCATGTCTAAATCACAATCCAAAACAAACATACCAATCCATGTCTAAATCACAATCACAAAAACAAACATAACCAATCCATGTCCAAATCACAATCACAAAAACAAACATACAATCCATGTCTAAATCACAATCACAAAAACAAACATACCAATCTATGTCTAAATCACAATCACAAAAACAAACATGCCAATCCATGTCTAAATCCAATCACAAAAACAAACATGCCAATCCATGTCTAAATCACAATCACAAAACAACATACCAATCCATGTCTAAATCACAATCACAAAAACAAACATACCAATCCATGTCTAAATCACAATCACAAAAACAAAATACCAATCCATGTCTAATCACAATCACAAAAACAAACATACCAATCCATGTCTAAATCACAATCACCAAAAACAAACATACCAATCCATGTCTAAATCACAATCACAAAAAAACAACATCAATCCATGTCTAAATCACAATCACAAAAAACAAACATACCAATCCATGTCTAAATCACAATCATCCGAAAACAAACATACCAATCCATGTCTAAATCACAATACAAAAACAAACATACCGATCCATGTCCAAATACCTACTCCAAAAACAAACATACCAATCCATGTCTAAATCACAATCACAAAAACAAACATACCAATCCATGTCCAAATCACAATCACAAAAACAAACATACCAATCCATGTCCAAATCACAATCATCCGAAAAACAAACAAACCAATCTATGTCTAAATCACAATCACAAAAACAAACATACCAATCTATGTCTAAACCACAATCACAAAAACAAACATGCCAATCCATGTCTAAATACCTACTCCAAAAACAAACATGCCAATCCATGTCTAAATCACACTCCAAAAACAAACATGCCAATCCATGTCTAAATCACAATCCCAAAAACAAACATGCCAATCCATGTCTAAATCATAATCCCAAAAACAAACATACCAATCTATGTCCAAATCACAATCATCCGAAAAACAAACATACCAATCTATGTCTAAATCACAATTACAAAAACAAACATACCAATCTATGTCTAAATCATAATCCCAAAAACAAACATACCAATCTATGTCCAAATCACAATCATCCGAAAAACAAACATACCAATCTATGTCTAAATCACAATTACAAAAACAAACATGCCAATCCATGTCTAAATCATAATCCCAAAAACAAACATAACAATCTATGTCCAAATCACAATCATCCGAAAAACAAACATACCAATCTATGTCTAAACCACAATCACATAAACAAACATGCCAATCCATGTCTAAATACCTACTCCAAAAACAAACATGCCAATCCATGTCTAAATCACACTCCAAAAACAAACATGCCAATCCATGTCTAAATCACAATTCCAAAAACAAACATGCCAATCCATGTCTAAATCACAATCACAAAATCAAACATACCAATCCATGTCTAAATCACACTCCAAAAACAAACATGTCAATCCATGTTCAAATCACAATCACAAAGACAAACATACCAATCCATGTCTAAATCACAATCACAAAATCAAACATACCAATCCATGTCTAAATCACACTCCAAAAACAAACATGCCAATCCATGTCTAAATCACAATCCCAAAGACAAACATACCAATCCATGTCTAAATCGCAAACCCAAACACAAGTAAACCATGTCTAAATCACAATCCAAAAAACAAACAAACCAATCCATGTCAAAATCACAATCCCAAAAACAAACAAACCAATCCATGTCTAAATCACAATCCCAAAAACAAACAAACCAATCTATGTCTAAACACAATCACAGAAACAAACATACCAATCTATGTCTAAACCACAATCACAAAAACAAACATACCAATCCATGTCTAAATCACAATTACAAAAACAAACATACCAATCTATGTCTAAATCACAATCACAAAAACAAACATACCAATTAATCACAATCACAAAAACAAACATACCAATCCATGTCTAAATCACAATCACAAAAACAAACATACCAATCCATGTCTACATCACAATCACAAAAACAAACATACCAATCCATGTCCAAATCACAATCACAAAAACAAACATACCAATCCATGTCTAAATCACAATCATCCGAAAAACAAACATACCAATCCATGTCCAAATCATAATCCCAAAAACAAACATACCAATCCATGTCCAAATCACAATCATCCGAAAAACAAACATACCAATCTATGTCTAAATCACAATCACAAAAACAAACATACCAATCTATGTCTAAATCACAATCACAAAAACAAACATACCAATCTATGTCTAAATCACAATCACAAAAACAAACATACCAATCTATGTCTAAATCACAATCTCAAATACAAACATACTAATCTATGTCTAAATCACAATCACAAAAACAAACATACCAATCCATGTCTAAATCACAATCATCCGAAAAACAAACATACCAATCCATGTCCAAATCATAATCCCAAAAACAAACATACCAATTTATGTCCAAATCACAATCATCCGAAAAACAAACATACCAATCTATGTCTAAATCACAATTACAAAAACAAACATACCAATCCATGTCTAAATCACAATCATCCGAAAAACAAACATACCAATCCATGTCCAAATCATAATCCCAAAAACAAACATGCCAATCCATGTCTAAATCACACTCCAAAAACAAACAAGCCAATCCATGTCTAAATCACACTCCAAAAACAAACATGCCAATCCATGTCTAAATCACAATCCCAAAAACAAACATGCCAATCCATGTCTAAATCACAATCACAAAATCAAACATACCAATCCATGTCTAAATCACACTCCAAAAACAAACATGTCAATCCATGTTCAAATCACAATCCCAAGACAAACATACCAATCCATGTCTAATCACAATCCAAAATCAAACATACAATCCATGTCTAAATCACACTCCAAAAACAAACATGCCAATCCATGTCTAAATCGCAATCCCAAACACAAGTAAACCATGTCTAAAAGAAAATCCAAAAAACAAACATGACAATCCATGTCTAAATCGCAATCCCAAACACAAACATGCCAATCAATGTCTAAATCCAATCCAAAAACAAACATGCCAATCCATGTCTAAATCACACTCTAAAAACAAACATGCCAATCTATGTCTAAATCACACTCTAAAAACAAACATGCCAATCCATGTCTAAATCACACTCTAAAAACAAACATGCCAATCCATGTCTAAATCACACTCTAATAACAAACATGCCAATCCATGTCTAAATCGCAATCCCAAACACAAACATGCCAATCCATATCTAAACCACAATCCCAAACGCAAGTAAACCGTCATGTCTAAAACGCAATCCCAAACACAAACATACCAATCCATATCTAAACCACAATCCCAAACGCAAGTAAACCAATTCATGTCTAAAACGCAATCCCAATTGTCTCAATTAAACAATATTCGCCCAAACAGTAGACGTGTTCTTTTTATAACTTGCTAAAATTATGAATGTCACGCCTGGTACACGCATTTTTAAAAATGTATATAAATTATATAGGACTCTGGTAACCATTAACTATTAATAGAATGATCCTTGTCATTGAATGGTAAACTTTATTTTAAATTTTGTTCAGCCTTTACGACTAAATCTGTTTTGCAGTGGATGACCTAAGATGTCAAAATTTCTGATAAAATGATAACACAAATCATGTTTTATAGCATATCAATTCTAAAACAGCTTTATATTGCTGAACCCTACTTTTATTTCCCCGAAAGTTAAAGTACTTTTAGTCAAAATTTTTATGACTCTTAAGTAAATACAATCGCCATATGTGAAATTAAAATTGAGAACGAAAGAAACATGGAACGCCAAAATATATCCAGGATAATTTTATATACAGAAACATCATACTTATCAGCAATACTGTGATGACGCCCATAAAACTTTTTGAAGGCCTTAGTAAGCCTATGCTTGCAATATCCCTGGGTCAACATCATACTTATCAGCAATACTGTGATGACGCCCATAAAACTTTTTGAAGGCCTTAGTAAGCCTAGGCTTGCAATATCCCTGAGTCAACATTTTACTTATCAGCAATACTGTGATGACGCCCATAAAACTTTTTGAAGGCCTTAGTAAGCCTAGGCTTGTAATATCCCTGGGTCAACATTTATTTGTAAGCAGCTTTCTTCGTTGATTAAAGCTTCCATGATTTTTTGTAAAAGAATGATAAGTGAATAATGTCTTTAAGACGTTCTTTTAATTTAGAACGAGGGATAGTGTTGTATAGTGTTGAAAATTCAAATGTTTTATACTTTTTACACGAGATACAGTAAGATGTTCAAATAACTCTAGAATTTTCAAGAATCAACATTAACCCTCTTGCTGCCAAATTAATTTTCAGCGCAATGTTGGTAGTGCCAAATGCAAGTTCACAATGCAAACTGATATGACAATATAATATGACTTCAGACGCGTTTGTAGTCATATGACGTCATTAGTTAATTTTGGATTATAATCTCAATAGTCAACATTTTGATTTTTGTTCATTTTGCAAAAAAATGGGGTTCGCCGCCGTACCACGTGATCAATACCTCTTAACGTTTGTGCGGAACATTTTGGAAAACGTCAACGTTACAAATTTCTGGAATAACGTCGTTTTTTACGGGAAAGCGTCATATTGTGCGATTCCATGTCCATTGGAAACAAGCGTTTCACAGACACGTTAGAAGGTATCACGTGGTACAGCGGCGAACCCCATTATAAGTGTATCTTCGTCTTTTAAATTCCGTTGAAAAGACATACGTGTCCGTATGGCTGGCTGCCGGTAGAGGACACATATGTCCGTTTGGCAGGCTGCCGGTAGAGGACACATATGTCCGTATGGCAGGCTGTCGGTAGAGGACACATATGTCCGTGTGGCAGGCTGCCGGTAGAGGACACATATGTCCGTATGGCAGGCTGTCGGTAGAGGACACATATGTCCGTATGGCAGGCTGTCGGTAGAGGACACATATGTCCGTATGGCAGGCTGTCGGTAGAGGACACATTGTATGTGTGGCAGGCTGTCGGTAGAGGACACATATGTCCGTATTGCAGGCTGTCGGTAGAGGACACATATGTCCGTATGGCAGGCTGTCGGTAGAGGACACATATGTCCGTGTGGCAGGCTGCCGGTAGAGGACACATATGTCCGTGTGGCAGGCTGCCGGTAGAGTACACATATGTCCGTGTGGCAGGCTGCCGGTAGAGGACACATATGTCCGTGTGGCAGGCTGCCGGTAGAGGACACATATGTCCGTGTGGCAGGCTGCCGGTAGAGGACACATATGTCCGTGTGGCAGGCTGCCGGTAGAGGACCATATGTCCGTGTGGCAGGCTGCTGGTAGAGGACACATATGTCCGTGTGGCAGCAAGAGGTTCAGAATTTAGATTCGTTAGAGTAAAACCTAGCTTGTGAGACTTTGACTGGATGGCCGTAACATTTAAATAATTACAGAATCTTAAACGAGTCTCTTTAGCCAAAAACAAACATACTAATCCATGTCCGAATCACAATCCAGAAGCAAAGTAAAATCTTTGGAACTGACAAGTTAGGTTAGAAACGTGAACTTCCACCAGGGAAGTGAGGCCGGGTGCTCCGGAAGGGTAAGCACCTCCTGTTTAGCTAGCTACACCCGCCACGTGTGTAATCAAAATTGTGTGAAAGGAACATGGAACTATGAGACGTCAAATATATCCAGGGCAATCATGGACACAGTGACATCAAACTTATTTGTATTTGTTTTCAGCGCCTTACTACTGGAGACAACAAGCTCAAAAGGAACTACAGGAGGCGCTAAAACCGCCAATAGTAGGCGTTGCTAAGAACACCATCTTGTTTCTGGGCGACGGTATGGGTATCCCTACAGTTACAGGAGCACGAATCCTCAAAGGCCAGATGCAGAATAAAACCGGAGAGGAATGTCAACTTAGTTTTGATAAATTTCCAAATGTAGCTTTGTCTAAGGTAACCATTACAAACTCATTAAGTCCCCGGTATGTTCTTAAATTATAACCACCAAAAACTGACTGTCACCGCCTCGTCAAATTTCCAAATGTAGCTCTGTCTAAGGTAACCAATACAAACTGATTACGTACCTGTGACGTTCTTAAGTTAACCATCATCAAAATCTGACTCAATCTCCTCGCCAAGTGCCCAAATGTCTAAAGCAACATAAACAACAGGTTACAGGCGCGTAGCTAGGTGAAAACGATGTGGATTCAAATGAATAAGACTAAAATTTCGCACCAAAGGTATGCTGAGGTGTGTGTGTGTGGGGGGGGGGGGGGTGAGTTGGGTTCGGAGCGCAATTTCGCCTTGAACAATTGAAATATTGTTGTCCAACATGGAACAATCCGGTGGCTTTTTCAATTTGAATGAAATTGTAGGAACTGAAAGGTGAGGTTTTGTTCAGTAATTTTACTGATCGAATGTCAGTTTTTTTCTGGAAACTTCTGACTCCTAAAACCTATCTTTTCAAAGAGACCGAGACAGATGGCATAGCTTTGTGGAAGCATTAGCTCACTTTAAAGAGAGGCATGTTGTGACCTTAAGCAAGTTACTGCATTCTATCTAAACTATTGCCTTGCTCTGTATCGGGGTACTAGACCGGTATGCGATTTTGGGCGCTTTTTCTGTGCACAAACATTTGAAGCCAAAAGTAAGCTAGTGCAATTTTAGCAATGTCGGGACAAATAAATGTCGTGTTATCCGAGTTTCTTCATGTCTCAATCTGATTAACTTCAAGATATTGCGTAAACGGGGATTTTATTTATTATTTTTTTTTTTAAAAAAAACTTTCATTTTTCACTCTTGCATTGTCGCCGCTGGACGGTCGCAATGGCAAGTTGCTATTACCAGAGCACCGGTTTTCAGTACATTGTATTTGTCATGTTAAGATACTTTGATTTCAGACGTACAATCAGGATCACACTACACCAGATTCCGCGGGAACAGCCACCGCTTACTTATGTGGGGTTAAAACTAACATGGGAATGATTGGTGTTGACGCTAGAACCAGGCGAGGGGATTGTATGAGCCAAAAAGGAGCGGAAGTACAGTCCATACTAGACTGGTCCCTAGCTGCAGGTGAGTAGTTTGTCTGAGTGAAACAGTGACCCGAGGTACATAAATTCTGTTTAGACTGCTGAATTGAAAAAGAAGCTGGATTACACTTTATTTTTAATGATTGAACTTTCCAAAAAAAACTGCTTTTTAAATTTTGTTTGGTTTCTGAATGGTCATTTGGGCTATGTACAACTGTAATCAAATTACTGTAAACGGATTTAATTTCGCAAGTATTTATTTTCGAGGTATAAGAAATTAAGACATATCAACTTAGTTAAATATAATTTTTGCTCGGCATTAGTACACCGTGAAAATAAATATTCTAACAGTAAGTAACTATCAAGACCATTTACCCTCCGACATGTTACATTTTGACAAAACTTTCTGTTTGACGTGTAATGTTTCTTAATGTTAGTTTGACTTTATCTAGGTAAATCTGTGGGAGTTGTTACCGTTACTAGGATAACAGATGCGACACCTGCCGGTGCTTACGCTCACGTAGCTACCAGATCCTGGGAGGGGGACCACTATACCAAAAACGTACACGGAGGGTGTAAAGATATAGCCCTCCAGTTGATAGAAGATAACCCCGATATACAGGTAACGTTTTCATAATGGCGTTCGCCGCTGTAACCGTGACGTGATTAACACTCCCTAACGTATGTGCGGGACGTTTTGGAAGCCTTAAACGTCGCCAGTTCACGGTATAACATCGTTTTCCGGGAAAACATCTGATGTGATTCCATTTCAAATAGAAATAATTGTTCCACACAGACGTAAGATGACATCACGTGGTACAGCGGTGAATCCCAGTAAATAATAAGAAACGGGTTATCATCGGTTTGATTGGAGATGTTCATCTAGTCAATCAATACAAAACCTTTATACAACCAAGAGCCAGCTTACTAAGCGTTTGTCAAATTAAAAAGAAATAAATACATGTCTTAAAGTTTAAGAGCAAACCTAACACGTGAAAACCGAACCTTAGTCAATATATACATAAACCACATCTAAACATAACAATATACATAGTGACCTTAACTTTTGTAAACCGAAAGTCTAAACATAATCTTTTATCTGGACGCACGCGCGTACGCAGGTTTTACAGGTTATTATTGTAGGTGGTAGACGATTTTTCCTGCCTTATGTGTGCGTGTGTGTAATTTTACGGCTACGTCACGTGATATATATATGTCATTTCAGGTTATTATGGGAGGTGGTAGAAGATTTTTCCTACCTTATGACGTCAATGATCCTGAACACGGCAGTAACGCACATTATGGACGCCGTGACGGACGAAATCTAATCCAGGTAAAATTAACACATTACCGTACAGTATATAACGACACCATATATCATTGCTTCGTCCACTCTGGTCCCAAAAGATTTTCCTTAACTACATTAAGAAAAAATGGCCGTCTTTACAATTGCCTCGAGTTAAATGTTTAATTTGATGGTGATGTATAAATTATTGTGCTATTGTCTCTAGTTTTAATTAAAAAAAACCAAACATGTACTAATCCATGTCCAGAATCCAGAAGCAAAGTAAAAACTTTGGAAGTGACAACTGCTAGTTTAGACATGTGGACTTCCAGCAGGGAAGTGAGGCCGGGTGCCCCGGAAGGGTAAGCATCTCCTCTTTAGCTAGCTACATCCGCCACGCGTGTAATTAGAATTAACCAATAATCTGTATCTGTACTGATTCGTTTATGGATCCACTTCTGGGTGATCAATTTGAGAGAGAAAGGGAGAGAGAGATGCTTAATGTAATTAGCAGTAGTTTGAAAGAGCATTTTTGAAGCTCTACTGTTTAAGCATGCACAACTTCTTCATCCAGACGGTTGCAGTCTTTCAAGCATTTTTAAAAAAATTATTTTTGTCCGATATTTTTTAAATTTTGTTTGCAGGAATGGGAGACTGACAAAGTCAATCGGGGTAAAACTCACGCATATGTATGGAATCAGACCGCCTTTGACAGCGTGGATCCTGCAAATACTGACTATCTGTTAGGTATATATACACAAAACTCTCTCTCCACTCGTAGGAAATCTTTTAAAATGTTATGTTCTTAGAGGTACAAATGTATTCATTATTTCGTGAAATTCCGTTAATAATAATAATTTAAAAGCGTTTTTGTGTTATTCAAAACCTGGTTAATATATCTAAATTATGTTTAGAGACATGTTATGTCGAGTGGCATGATATGACCTTCAAAATAAGGCGAAAGATTCCAATTTTGCACTGTACAATATTTTTATATAAAACGAAGGTCATTGTCACTTATGTCGTGTGATGGTTTTTTTTGTGTCCCATGTGACAGTCGGGCACTGCCAATAACAAGAACAAGAGTTCTTTATAATGCTAAAATACCAAAGAATACATCAAGGTACAGTTGGGTTCGCTGCTGTTATACCCCTAACGTTTGTGTGGAACTATTATTTTCATTGGATATGAATATATATATATATATTATAATATATATATATCAGTTCACATTTCCTTAAAACGATGTTTTTCCTTGAAATTGCGCGACGTAAAACTTTTCCAAAGTGCAGCTGCACTGAGGGTATTGATCAGATGGTACAACGGAAAACACACTTTTGGACTTCAAACTTGAATGGATATAGAAAAATGTTATGTCATTTCGAAACAAATATAATTATACATTTAATATATTAATAGGATTGTTCGAGTACAGTCACATGAACTACGAGCTGGACAGACACGATCCCAGATATGAAAAAGCAGGAGAACCATCTCTGGAGGAAATGACAGAAAAAGCAATAAAAATCCTACAGAAAAACCCTAAAGGATTCTTCTTACTTGTTGAAGGTAAAGAATGTATATAATACACAATATTGACATGCGTTCTTCTTTATCTGCATCCCTTGGAACCATCTTCTAGACTGCATCATGCAGGCTAACCCAGTAGAACTTCAGGAGTGAGGCCAAAAACTCCAGCGCTTTGTCCCCTTGTAAAAAACACACAAACAAACAGAATCCACAAATCCACCAAAACATAGCCATGGATATGATTATCTTTTATTTACCACACGATGACCGATTTCCATGGAAACATGTCTGATTGAAGCATTATGAAATAGGCAAGATTAAACACCATACTCAAAGAACATATCTTATATATCCAGAATGATGCCCGAATTCTTGGCTATTCAGTCCACATATATAGCGACTAACTTTATATAACAACCACAAGTGTATTAATGGCAGTATTTTCGGGTATCTCTTTTATATATCTCTATATAGAACCAATATGTGTGTAAAGTCCATATAGTCCTGTGGATGGATGAACCTTTATATAGATCAGGTCCTACAGTTTTTACCTCAACTGTTATAGGCAGCTGATCTTGTGACATAGTGACGTGTTCGTGCATGTGTCCGTTCATCCGTAGTAAACTTTAATCTCCTCAGAAACCACTTGGCCAATTGAAACCAATTTTGGTATGGAAGGTTCCTGGGTGGGGTAGATCAAAGTTTGCACAAGGCGACGCCGTATGATATCCAAGATGGCCGTCGTTACTATACTGAATAGCAAAATCACTTAAATGGTCATTGTGGTCAACATTTTCTACCGATTTTGTTCAAATTTAAAATATAAAAAGTAAATAACTGGTCATTTAACATATGTAACAGGATTTTTTCCGAAAAAAATCATTAACCAATTTTAGCAAAATATGCAAATGGTGTCAAATTTTGCCAGTTGAACATTACAGGCTCTTCGTACAGGATTTTCTGTACCCATAGTTAGACATATTATATATATTATACTGTATTTGATCATTTTATATATAAACATGATTTTATACTTCCTTTATTTATATATTTTATACTTCCTTTATTTATATATTTTATACTCCCTTTATTTATATATTTTATACTCCTTTTATTTATATATTTTATACTCCTTTTATTTATATATTTTATACTCCCTTTATTTATATATTTTATACTCCCTTTATTTATATATTTTATACTCCCTTTATTTATATATTTTATACTCCCTTTATTTATATATTTATACTCCTTTTATTTATATATTTTATACTCCCTTTATTTATATATTTTATACTCCCTTTATTTATATATTTTATACTCCCTTTATTTATATATTTTATACTCACTTTATTTATATATTTTATACTCCCTTTATTTATATATTTTATACTCCCTTTATTTATATATTTTATACTCCCTTTATTTATATATTTATACTCCCTTTATTTATATATTTATACTCCTTTTATTTATATATTTTATACTCCCTTTATTTATATATTTTATACTCCCTTTATTTATATATTTTATACTCCCTTTATTTATATATTTTATACTCCCTTTATTTATATATTTTATACTCCCTTTATTTATATATTTTATACTCCCTTTATTTATATATTTTATACTCCCTTTATTTATATATTTTATACTCCCTTTATTTATATATTTTATACTCACTTTATTTATATATTTTATACTCACTTTATTTATATATTTATACTCCCTTTATTTATATACTTTATACTCCCTTTATTTATATATTTTATACTCCCTTTATTTATATATTTTATACTCCCTTTATTTATATATTTTATACTCACTTTATTTATATATTTATACTCCCTTTATTTATATACTTTATACTCCCTTTATTTATATATTTTATACTCCCTTTATTTATATTTTATACTTCCTTTATTTATATATTTTATACTCCCTTTATTTATATATTTTATACTCCCTTTATTTATATATTTTATACTCCCTTTATTTATATATTTTATACTCCCTTTATTTATATATTTTAGGAGGGAACATAGATAAAGCCCACCATGGTACAAAGGCAGATAAAGCCCTCCATGACACTGTTATGTTCTCTGACGCCGTTGCTATGGGTGACACATTGACTAATGAGAACGATACTCTGATTGTAGTAACAGCTGATCACTCTCACACTATGATGATATCAGGATATCCACACAGAGGAAATGACATATTGGGTAAAAAAATCCTCACATCCCTCTCCCATCACATAAATACCGAGGATAATGAAATGTGTGAGGGTGTTCTCATATGTAGAATTAGGTCTCGATACCCGGTGGTGTATTGGATATAGATTCACATAAATTGACACTTCACTACACATAAAAGGCGTTATTTGCGACATAAGCGTTTTCTATACAAATACAAATATACACCCTCTAGGGGCAGTGTACAGTCAATGCAAGTGTAATAGTTACATATATACATACAAGTAAGAACAAAAACAGTTAATGACATTATAAGATATTTTGTCTAAGTGAGAAACAATTATGTACATATCTTGCAATAAGGGCATATTGTCTTTCAGGGGGATTGAACATGACTGTAGATAGCTTAGAGAAATTATATTTTAAGATGTCTGGGAAGACATGAGATAAAATAGTAAATATGTTTTTTCGGTAGGTGGCATATGCCGAGCAGGATAATAAGAGATGAAGCTCATCTTCTATATGACCGCCTGTGCATAACTTGCCTGTGCGTTCTAAAATTGGTAAACCTTTATATCTCCCGCGCTCTATCTCGAGATCATGTGCGCTGAGTCTTAATTTAGTTAATGATGTGCGATGAGAATTATTTCTAATAGCCAAGTATGGTGCGTATTCCAATATTGCAATATTCGTATATTGCTGAACAATAACGTCGAGGTATTAATCACATGGTATACTGGCAAATTCCATTCCCACATTTGTTTGCTTTGCTGCCTTAAAATATGTTGATATTTAACGTAAAGAACTCTTACTTGTTTGGAGATGTTCATCTAATCCGTCACTTCATGTTTGCATGCAGTTGCATTCCCGCCAAAGGGAAGCACTAAAAGTGGTCTTTATGGACAGGTGACCCTTATATATACAGGTGCAAATAACACGAGTATAACTGGGATAACATTTTACTGGCCATGAAAAGCAGGTGGTCTTTATATACGGGTGGCCTTTATTGCGGGTTTCGCTGCATTTCAAATCTGAATATTTACAATATGACTGTACTTGTCTTCGATGAAACATACAGAAGCAATTGTATTTTAATTCCCAATGAAAGACAATGGGGGTCATGACCCTTGATGTGTATCAATTTTCCCGCAATATTACGTCATGTCCTACACATGGGGTCGCGTGGTCATGTGAGATACGCCGATCTCGCATGGCTAAAAACTCGATATCACACGCGCAAATATGGAAAAAAATAGCGCCAAGATCCAAAATATTTATTGAAAGAAAGAATTGTAAATATAAGAAATGACATTTCTGCTCATGGTATTTCAAGGGGTAATGAAAGATAGTGTGGCGCGTGCCAAACTATCGAAGCCCTTCATCGAATTTGGCACGCGCCATACTATCTTTCATTACCCCTTGAAATACCATGATCAGAATGTCATTTCTTAAATAACGATAAGGTAAAGGAATAGATTGCTCGGAAACCATCTATATTTTGGGTTTTTCCAGGTTTGGTGGATGACGGACATGGCGGCTATGCCAAGGCTGAGGATAATATGCCCTATACAACTATAATATATGGTAATGGTCCAAATGGCGTGGAACAAAACCGACATAGAGATGACCTGACACATATTAACACAGGTAGGTTAATGATTTTAAAAAAAAAATCCCCAAAACGTGCCAATTTATTTCTGGATATAATGGAATCGGTAAAATTACAAAATTGTAAGCCCGTCAGATAAAAATAAAAATTGATCAAGGATAAGCGAGGCCCTGATTTTTCATTGGTCTAGATGGTGAACGTTAGATCCATGAACCGATGTTTTACATCAGAGTTGTCGATATACCAACTCTTCTTGGCCCAACTGGTGAAATGGAAAAAAAAGGTCTGTAAACATGTTTTTTTTCTCCAGAAAACTCGGTCACCAAGGTCCCAAATACTTCTTTGTCCAGTTGGTGAAACGCAAAAAGATAGGTTAACCCAAGTTTTTTTCCTCGAGCTCTTTGTACAGGTTACATCATATGAATCCAGTGACATTGGAAATACACCTGAAAGGAGGCGTGGCATTCGAGAATCCAATATCACGAGATATCAGATATGCGATATTCAACTCACATTGATATATCAATAGACCGAGAACAAAGAAATTACGTCACATCCATGTGACAAGTCATTGATACGCCTTTTCTTCTTGATCTAAGTGATGGAAATTGATAGTGTTTTTGGACCTCTCGATTACCCAGTCCCAACATCTTTAATCAAACATATTGTTATTTAATCCATTCACTTAGATCAGAATATCCAGCATCATATTTGTATTGTATCATCTAACAGAAGCAACGAGCAAATTCAAAGAGTAAGGACCCCCGCCAGTCGGTCCTTTTTGTCATTTGCAAAGGGCCATAACTTCCTGAAAAATGAGCAAACCAACTCTGGTTAATGATGTGCATATCTCCTATCAATTTTGATGCTTTGCACCAATTTCATAGCATTGGACTTCAAAGTTTTGATGACTTATTCTGGACAAAAAGTGTCTGGACGGAAGGATTTGAACAAAAGGAGAGGGGGGGGGGGTTTAAAAATGCAGCATGATTTGGAAAATAATGGATACCTTCCTTGTTTGTATTTTCAGACAGTAAAGATTTTGTATTTCAAGCCGGAATACCAATGTATATAGAAACACATGGTGGAGAAGATGTCGGTATTTTTGCGCGCGGTCCTATGTCGCATCTATTTAAAGGTGTGCATGAACAAAATTATATCCCACATGTCATGGCATTCGCTTCCTGTGTTGGTGACTACTCCAGTCCATCTACCTGTGCTGCATCGCTGACCAAAACATAACAATTTATATACAATAATAAACGGTATAATGTCTTGTTGTACACTGTTGTTTTGATTTCTTCTTTCATAAATATATAGTGTACATTTTCTACAATTAATTTGTTTACCCATTTAGCTGAAAAAAGAGTAAAATGGAACCAAAAATGTGTAGTCAGTGAGTAATTTGTGAAAAAAGATTATAGAATTGTAGTTGAATAATTTGTGAAACGCATTATAGTTTGTGTGGCTAAATAATTTGTGAAACGCAATATAGTTTGTGTAGCTAAAACATTTGTGAAATAGATTACAGTTTGTGTGGCTAAATCAATATCTGGTAACGGGAAGCTAACGGATTAGGATCTGTGTCGAGTGGGATCCGAACCTAAGCATTGAAAGGTTCTGTGATCCGCTAGCCAGCACTTTAGCCTAATCTTCAATTAATTTATTTATTAACATATTTAGCTGAATAAACTCAAACAAAAATTTACCGAAGTTACCATCAGCAAAATGTAGGAGTTTTTGATAGATAACATACTGGTTGTGTTTGGTAACATAATTTTACAGCAAACCTTCGGTATACAAATGGGTACAAACTGTGCATCATTGCTTGCCGATTTGTTTCTTTATTCGCAAAGAATTTATGTAGAACCTTGTTAAATCAAAAGAGAAGGCTCCATATAGAGATATATAGATGACGTTCTGTCTCTTAACAATCCTAAATTTAGAGACTATGTGAATGCCATCTATCCTGGTGAGCTTGAAATAAGACGACTGATTCTTTAAGTTCTGCTACATATTTAGACTGACGCCAAGGCAATACTTTATTTCAAGCTGTATGACAAAAGTGATGGTTTTTTTTTCTATTCCCAACTTTCATCTCCTATACAACAATATGCATGTTTTTTGCGTATTTGTTTCACAATATCAAGGCCCTCAAAAAGTTTATGGTCGTCATCACAGTATTGTTGATAAGTTTGATGTCTCCGTGTCCAGGATTGCCCTGGGTATATTTGACGTCCTATAGTTCCATGTTCCTTTCACACAATTATGATTACACACGTGACGGGTGAAGCTAGCTAATCATGAGGTGCTTACCCTTCCGGAGCACCCGGCCTCACTTCCCTGGTGGAAGTTCACGTGTCTAACCTAACTTGTCAGTTCCAAAGTTTTTACTTTGCTTCTGGATTGTGATTCGGAAATGGATTAGTATGTTTGTTTTTGATTAATACGCTATGGTATAGCTTGTTCTCACAAAAAGGCATGCTACTAACAAAAGAATTGTTAACCCAGGGGTATTGCAAGGTTAAATGATGACAAGTATCAAGGCCCTCAAAACGCTTTATGGCCGTCATCACAATATTGTTGATCAGTGTGCCTCCGTGTCTATGCTAGTCCCGGATATACTAGTACGTGACGTCACATATTGTTGATCAGTGTGCCTCCGTGTCCATGCTAGTCCCCGATATGGCCGTCATCACAATATTGTTGATCAGTGTGTCTCCGTGTGGATATACTAGTACGTGAGGTCACATAGTTTCATGTTCCATCTAAAGTTTACACCTGATAGGTGTAGCTAGCTAAACAGGTTGCCATTCCGGAGCATCCAGAGCCCTATCGAAAGTTCACATACCTAATTTCCAGCTTCAATGTTTTTCCTTTGCTTTGGGATTGTGATATGGACATGGATTGGTATGTTTGTTTTATGTCACTTTGGGATTGCGATATGGACATGGACTGGTATGTTTGTTTTATGTCACTTTGGGATTGTGATATGGACATGGACTGGTATGTTTGTTTTATGTTACTTTGGGATTGTGATATGGACATGAACTGGTATGTTTGTTTTATGTCACTTTGGGATTGTGATATGGACATGGACTGGTATGTTTGTTTTATGTCACTTTGGGATTGTGATACGGACATGGATTGGTATGTTTGTTTTATGTCACTTTGGGATTGTGATATGGACATGGATTGGTATGTTTGTTTTATGTCACTTTGGGATTGTGATATGGACATGGACTGGTATGTTTGTTTTATGTCACTTTGGGATTGTGATATTGACATGGACTGGTATGTTTGTTTTATGTCACTTTGGGACTGTGATATGGACATGGACTGGTATGTTTGTTTTATGTCACTTTGGGACTGTGATATGGACATGGACTGGTATGTTTGTTTTATGTCACTTTGGGACTGTGATATGGACATGGACTAGTATGTTTGTTTTATGTCACTTTGGGACTGTGATATGGACATGGACTGGTATGTTTGTTTTATGTTACTTTGGGATTGTGATATGGATGTGGACTGGTATGTTTGTTTTATGTCACTTTGGGATTGTGATATGGACATGGACTGGTATGTTTGTTTTATGTCACTTTGGGATTGTGTTATGGACATGGACTGGTATGTTTGTTTTATGTCACTTTGGGATTGTGATATGGACATGGACTGGTATGTTTGTTTTATGTCACTTTGGGATTGTGATATGGACATGGACTGGTATGTTTGTTTTATGTCACTTTGGGATTGTGATATGGACATGGATTGGTATGTTTGTTTTATGTCACTTTGGGATTGTGATATGGACATGGACTGGTATGTTTGTTTTACGTCACTTTGGGATTGTGATATGGACATGGACTGGTATGTTTGTTTTACGTCACTTTGGGATTGTGATATGGATTGGTATGTTTGTTTTATGTCACTTTGGGATTGTGATATGGACATGGACTGGTATGTTTGTTTTATGTCACTTTGGGATTGTGATATGGACATGGATTGGTATGTTTGTTTTACGTCACTTTGGGATTGTGATATGGACATGGACTGGTATGTTTGTTTTATGTCACTTTGGGATTGTGATATGGACATGGACTGGTATGTTTGTTTTATGTCACTTTGGGATTACGATATGGACATGGACTGGTATGTTTGTTTTACGTCACTTTGGGATTGAGATATGGACATGGACTGGTATGTTTGTTTTACGTCACTTTGGGATTGTGATATGGACATGGACTGGTATGTTTGTTTTACGTCACTTTGGGATTGTGATATGGACATGGACTGGTATGTTTGTTTTACGTCACTTTGGGATTGTGATATGGACATGGACTGGTATGTTTGTTTTATGTCACTTTGGGATTGTGATATGGACATGGACTGGTATGTTTGTTTTACGTCACTTTGGGATTGTGATATGGACATGGACTGGTATGTTTGTTTTATGTCACTTTGGGATTACGATATGGACATGGACTGGTATGTTTGTTTTATGTCACTTTGGGATTACGATATGGACATGGACTGGTATGTTTGTTTTATGTCACTTTGGGATTACGATATGGACATGGACTGGTATGTTTGTTTTACGTCACTTTGGGATTACGATATGGACATGGACTGGTATGTTTGTTTTACGTCACTTTGGGATTGTGATATGGAAATGGACTGGTATGTTTGTTTTACGTCACTTTGGGATTGTGATATGGACATGGACTGGTATGTTTGTTTTACGTCACTTTGGGATTGTGATATGGACATGGACTGGTATGTTTGTTTTACGTCACTTTGGGATTGTGATATGGACATGGACTGGTATGTTTGTTTTACGTCACTTTGGGATTGTGATATGGACATGGACTGGTATGTTTGTTTTACGTCACTTTGGGATTACGATATGGACATGGACTGGTATGTTTGTTTTATGTCACTTTGGGATTGTGATATGGACATGTACTGGTATGTTTGTTTTATGTCACTTTGGGATTGTGATATGGACATGGACTGGTATGTTTGTTTTACGTCACTTTGGGATTGTGATATGGACATGGACTGGTATGTTTGTTTTACATCACTTTGGGATTACGATATGGACATGGACTGGTATGTTTGTTTTATGTCACTTTGGGATTGTGATATGGACATGGATTGGTATGTTTGTTTTACGTCACTTTGGGATTGTGATATGGACATGGACTGGTATGTTTGTTTTACGTCACTTTGGGATTACGATATGGACATGGACTGGTATGTTTGTTTTATGTCACTTTGGGATTGTGATATTGACATGGACTGGTATGTTTGTTTTATGTCACTTTGGGACTGTGATATGGACATGGACTGGTATGTTTGTTTTATGATATGGACATGGACTGGTATGTTTGTTTTATGTCACTTTGGGACTGTGATATGGACATGGACTAGTATGTTTGTTTTATGTCACTTTGGGACTGTGATATGGACATGGACTGGTATGTTTGTTTTATGTCACTTTGGGATTGTGATATGGACATGGACTGGTATGTTTGTTTTATGTCACTTTGGGATTGTGATATGGACATGGATTGGTATGTTTGTTTTATGTCACTTTGGGATTGTGATATGGACATGGACTGGTATGTTTGTTTTATGTCACTTTGGGATTGTGATATGGACATGGACTGGTATGTTTGTTTTATGTCACTTTGGGATTGTGATATGGACATGGATTGGTATGTTTGTTTTATGTCACTTTGGGATTGTGATATGGACATGGACTGGTATGTTTGTTTTACGTCACTTTGGGATTGTGATATGGACATGGACTGGTATGTTTGTTTTACGTCACTTTGGGATTGTGATATGGATTGGTATGTTTGTTTTATGTCACTTTGGGATTGTGATATGGACATGGACTGGTATGTTTGTTTTATGTCACTTTGGGATTGTGATATGGACATGGATTGGTATGTTTGTTTTACGTCACTTTGGGATTGTGATATGGACATGGACTGGTATGTTTGTTTTACGTCACTTTGGGATTGTGATATGGACATGGACTGGTATGTTTGTTTTACGTCACTTTGGGATTGTGATATGGACATGGACTGGTATGTTTGTTTTATGTCACTTTGGGATTGTGATATGGACATGGACTGGTATGTTTGTTTTATGTCACTTTGGGATTACGATATGGACATGGACTGGTATGTTTGTTTTATGTCACTTTGGGATTACGATATGGACATGGACTGGTATGTTTGTTTTACGTCACTTTGGGATTACGATATGGACATGGACTGGTATGTTTGTTTTACGTCACTTTGGGATTGTGATATGGAAATGGACTGGTATGTTTGTTTTACGTCACTTTGGGATTGTGATATGGACATGGACTGGTATGTTTGTTTTACGTCACTTTGGGATTGTGATATGGACATGGACTGGTATGTTTGTTTTACGTCACTTTGGGATTGTGATATGGACATGGACTGGTATGTTTGTTTTACGTCACTTTGGGATTGTGATATGGACATGGACTGGTATGTTTGTTTTACGTCACTTTGGGATTACGATATGGACATGGACTGGTATGTTTGTTTTATGTCACTTTGGGATTGTGAAATGGACATGTACTGGTATGTTTGTTTTATGTCACTTTGGGATTGTGATATGGACATGGACTGGTATGTTTGTTTTACGTCACTTTGGGATTGTGATATGGACATGGACTGGTATGTTTGTTTTACATCACTTTGGGATTACGATATGGACATGGACTGGTATGTTTGTTTTATGTCACTTTGGGATTGTGATATGGACATGGATTGGTATGTTTGTTTTACGTCACTTTGGGATTGTGATATGGACATGGACTGGTATGTTTGTTTTACGTCACTTTGGGATTACGATATGGACATGGACTGGTATGTTTGTTTTATGTCACTTTGGGATTGTGATATGGACATGGATTGGTATGTTTGTTTTATGTCACTTTGGGATTGTGATATGGACATGGACTGGTATGTTGTTTTACGTCACTTTGGGATTGTGATATGGACATGGACTGGTATGTTTGTTTTACATCACTTTGGGATTGTGATATGGACATGGACTGGTATGTTTGTTTTACGTCACTTTGGGATTACATATGGACATGGACTGGTATGTTTGTTTTACGTCACTTTGGGATTACGATATGGACATGACTTTATGAATTATAGTACCCCCTTTGGTGGCCTTATGATTGCTAGTGCCCTTAACCCCAGTGTTGCAGACAAACTTTGCAGGCTTCTCTGGGCAGATACAAGTAGAAGAGTCTACAAACAAGGACATTTCCTTTGTAACTTGCTATTCTCTGGAGTTAAACTCACTACAACATCTCGGCTTGAATACAGCTAGAACATCTACATACACAATAATGAAGATAATACATAAGTTAATTACCATATTTATTATTTTTTTATAATTACTAAAAAAGATTTTCAAATTTCCAACAAAACAGGAAATTCATATTCATATATACACAAGGGTAAAACAATCTTTATACAATACAATGTATAACAAAACGTACAGTCACGACCCCACAAGTCAAAAGTCACGACCCCATAAGTCAAGATGTCATGACCCCATGAGTTAAGTACATGACCCCATAAGTCAAAGGTCACGACCATTTTGTATGTAATATGATGATGTGTCAACCTTTTTACAAATATAATTTTTAGTTACAATATAGACAAGCTAATTTTTTTTAATATACACATTTCTGTACAATGATCTGTCAATCATCATAAAAGACACGCCCATCAATAAAGGGGTCAGGCCCATTTTTATATGCACAAATTACTGTACACTGACCTGTCAATCATCATAAAAGACACGCCCATCAATAAAGGGGTCGGGCCCATTTTTGTATGTACAAATTTCTGTACAGTGATCTGTCAATCATCATAAAAGACACGCCCATAAATAAAGGGGTCAGGCCCATTTTTGTATGTACAAATTTCTGTACAGTGATCTGTCAATTATCATAAAAGACACGCCCATAAATAAAGGGGTAAAGCCCATTTTTGTATGTACAAATTACTGTACAGTGATCTGTCAATCATCATAAAAGACACTCCCATAAATAAAGGGGTCAGTGTACAAATTACTGTATAGTGATCTGTCAATCATTATTAAAGTGATGCCCATGAATACAGAAAACACGCCCATTTTGAATGTAGAAATTACTGTACAATAAAGGAGACATGCTCATTCTTTATGTATGGTCATGTACAATGATCTGTCAATCAATACAAAAGACACACCCATAAATCCAGTAAATATTTAGCAGCAAATAAACCCCAAGTAATGTTAAGATGAGGATGACAATTGGTTTACATGATTAAATCAAGGTATAATTAATGGTCAGTGAAAATGGAAAATCCCTGAGATAAATAATAACCCCCACCCCTATCCAGTACTTTGGTGTGTGGTGTAAAAAATGTCCCCTTCCTACCTTTCTCCCAAAACTACATAGACAATAACAAAATCTCGATGTAAGTGAGGTAAAATGGTCCAACTAGACCTTTTTTCACACACAGAATTGGAAAAGGTTTCAGATCAAAAGCAAAAGGTCAAAGGTCAACCAAACTGACATACTTTACATATAGATATACATCGAAAAATATAATCAACAAAGACCACATCAAAAACTACTTAAGTTTGTAGAACGTAAATCATATCATTTCATCTTTGCACTTCTTGTAATTTTTTAACAAATTTTATTTTTCATGTTCAAAAAGTTTACTTCATCACATCATTTGAAAGAAGAAGCAAATGAAAACAAAATACAGAGAGATTATATATTTTTCAGTTCTTGGATTGTAATCTCATATCTTACATCCGTCCCTAACTTTTTTTGTTGCCAGGGTATATATATCTTTTTGTATCTTAAAAATTCTTTCATGTATCATAGAGTTTGGTCCACACAATTCGTGGCACAGATGTAGTATGTAACATCAGACACCTGGTCACAGTTTTGTAAGAGGCGCGCACACACACACACACATGGTCATTAATAACAGATCTATACTACAGGTATAATGTGGTATGTAATCAAGACACAAGTTTGTCTTTTAGTTATGATAAAACAAGGTCCGAAATATTTATGATGGTTCCACATCTAATCACACCTCCGCCATCTCTTAATGAACTTCATTGCACTTTGTTCATGTTACATGTACTTATATCTTTTCAGCCATCTTCACTATATGCATACATAACTGGTGCCATTTCAGCCATGCATAACATCTTTCAGCCATATTCTCTACATGATTGAATAGGAAACTTACACACATCTTTTCAGCCATTTTCACTATACATACACATAACTGGTACGATTTCAGCCAAGTCAATTAGTAATCAACACATGGATAAGTAATTGACATTTTTCACCCATATTTTCTATATGATGAAATAGGCAACTCACAGATCTTTTCAGTATCCTTCACTATATGCATACATAACTGGTACTGTTTCAGCCATGTTCCATACAGGTGTATATAACATCTTTCAGCTATACTCTCTATATGATTGTATATAGGAAACTCACACACATCTTTTCAGTATCCTTCACTATATGCATACATAACTGTTACCGTTTCAGCCATGTTCATACAGGTGTATATAACATCTTTCAGCAACTCGCACACATACATAACAAGCATTTGTATCTCCAGACTTATATTATCAACATATTCACTCTTCTTTGTTCTCTTTCAGCTATACTCTCTACATGTATATATGTAACTGTTCTTCAGCATCATTTCAGCTATTTTAAGATGTCCCAATTTATAACATAATATCGTTAACAAAACAACAGTTTAACAAACACAGTCAGAAGGAGATTCACTTAGTTGTATCTACATTTAACGAAGCTTCCACAGCTGAAATATAAATATACAACAATAGAATAATACACACAGAGAGAGAGAGAGAGAGAGAGAGAGAGAGAGAGAGAGAGAGAGAGAGAGGGGGGGGAGAAGTTACATGGATAACATATGTTAAGTTAGGGCATTTTCAACATAATTTTAACTGAAATGGGATGTCATTTCAAAAGTGTCTCCCAAACAATCCACAACGTTGAAATCCACATTTTCCCAACCATGTGCATTATTCAAATACTTATAGTCAATGACACATCACTGTTCCTGTAAAGTTTCAAAGAGATGGAAGACCCAGGGCATCAGTTTTTAAGATATCTTCTGAAGGACACTTTGACTTTTATTTCTAAATGCTGAGTGTTTGTCAAAAGAACAATCTTTATCTATTTTCAAGTCTTGGTCAGACCCAGACAGTGTTTGATCCCACAGCCATGCACATAGGAACCGAGCATTGTACCAACTGAGCTATTGTAGTGGTAAAAAAGATTTTATGAGAGAGAGAGAGAGAGAGAGAGAGAGGGGGGAAGTTAGTTAGTTAGTTTAGTATTCACCTGTCCGTAATGATTCTCTAACTCTTTGTAATTTTCTTTCTGCACATAAAGTAACAAGGTGGTTCAATTCTGCAGCAGAATATCCCAGTAACATCTTCAGATCACAGACAAACTTGTACACAAATCTTTTACCATGTACCTAATAAATAAATAAATAAATAAATAAATAAATAAATAAATAAAAGACTTTATCTAGGTTTCCACAAAATTAAAAATATTAGCAACCAAATTTCAGAAATTCTTTATGTAGATTTCTATAAAATTAAAATTATTAGTAGCCAGATATCAAAAGTTTTAGCAAATAAATATAATTTTTTAATGTATTTTCACAAATTGGTAAAATAGGTTATTTTTTAACAGTTCATCACACAAAATTTATCTTTACGTAATTTAACAAATGCCTAAAATTTGAAATTCACAACTTACATGAAAAATTTCATCAGGAGACACATTGATACTGGTATATACGCTAATAAGATTGACAAATTCAGTGAATTAGGATCCCCTGTCAGCATGTTTTTTGTGTGTGATTTGCACCCATTTTTCAAGGAAATTTCACAAAATGAATCAATTATTAGTTTAAGACTATAGAGAAGCTAAATATCAAATCAGATTTTGGCTTCATTCATGTGTTTTAGAAAATTTAACTTTTTAGGTTTTTCAGTCAAAGGGTCATAACTCCCAGAAAAATGAGCAAACCAACTTGTGATGACTATATGTGCATCTCCTACCCATGTTCATATTTTGCACTGAGTTTCGTAAAATAGTGCTTCATAGTTTTGGAGAATTAATGCAGACAAGAATCTCGAGTGAACAGAAGGATAAACAGAAATTTGAATTTCTCTTTCTTTGGACAGACTAATATTGAAACAGATGTATCCATTCTGTAATTTAGGGGCTATATCAAGTTGATACATAAGGATAGTAATAGTAATACTAGGTGTATAAGGTAATATCACATCAGATAATTAATAGTTACCTTTGCTATCATATCACCATCATAGTAATATCGTAAAGCTCGACTTAGTTTCTCGTAATTCATGGTGGGTTTATTTTTGCGTTGCCCCCACATCTGAGCCACCATTTCTGGATTATTTAATTTGAATTCTCCGTCATCTCCAACCCATTGTATGACTTCTCTACAATCTTTATCTGTCAATAACTCTAATAAAAACTGCCACAGCTGAATCTGTCCATTATTACCTGCGAGAAACAAAAACAAATCAAAGCACTGAAGGTACTGAGTGAACAGATGTAAAAAGCAAATTCAGGGAATTAAGATCCCCCACAGTAGGTATTTTTTGTGATTTGCAATCACTTTCTAAAGGAAAATAGTGCTTTATAATTTGGAGAAATAGTCCAGATAAGAATATCTGGAAGGACGGACAAAAACTTGAATTTGATATTCCTATCTTTCTTCGAAAGTATTAGAATTGTCCCAAAGTGACAAACAGTCCTGCCAAGTTATTGCCAAGAGGCTTTACGTCTGCATATAGGAGACTAAAACCTCTTAGTTGAGACCATCCTGCATTGCATATTTATAATAAATACATGCATTGTATGATCCAGTTACCAAGATATAGAGCCACCAGACTGCAAAACTTAACAAGGGGACAATTTCCAATAGAGTTGTTGAGATTTATTTCCCAGTCAAAATTCTTTTACTAATATCAGGGCAGTCACTTCAGGGATGATGGAAAAAACTAGAGTACCTGGAGAAAACCACTAATCTATTGCAAACCAACTGATAAACTATTTCTGTCCTGAGTGGGATTCAAACCTAGGCTGTGAGATTAATAGAATCTATCATTACTTGTGGCAAGCCTCTTTCTGGACCAAATATATTAGAACTCGGGTTGAGAGTTCCTTATCTGGCACCACAAGTAGTGATTGATTCTATTTCTTGCATCAGAAACTACAATTTTTCAATTTTAAATCAATTTCAACTTTCGATACACCTCTGATTTTGTTGATAAAATTTTGCGGGAAAAACAGTGTGTAGGCTATCTTGCACAGATGGAGATATCTTGCACCTCTCTTTTTATGGATTTTTCTATCTGGGGTGCAAGAAATAAATTTCTCCCATATCGGGACCAAAAAATCTTTTTCTGTCTCACCCTAGCATTGAGACAAGATACACACACACTATGAAGTCACAATATCACTTCTTGATGTCAACAATTTAGATTGTCATGTCGTTGGTTGCAAATGCAAACACTATACTTTTTGAATATTTTAAGGATAATTTTTGGCCAAAAAAATCTTTGCAAAACAGGGATATATTGGCTGCTGAAGAATCAACACTTTTTTTTCGGAGTAAAGACTTAGAAATTTAAATATGAGGATGAGATTTGTAAGTTTTGGTCTGGAAAATAAAGATTCTCATCTCTAGGGTTATTTCCACTACAAAGCAGGGGTAGATTATATTAACACTAACCTGTTCTGTTGCCAGGAGACAGTCTGTCATCACCTGTGATCCTTGGTGACCTCGGCCTGTGTTGTTTAATTGCTTTTACTCTACCTGCATTGACAATAAAATATCACCATTTAGAGAACGAAAACAACACAGGTTTTGTCAAATCACTCACATTCACACATTCTATATGTTATTTTTGTTTATACTAAATATTGATGTTTGCAAGAGGTATGGACAGAAAATATATGACATATTGAAGTCAGGTTTGAAAATTAAGACTAGTCTGAAGGTCTGACTAGACCTCTTGCTTATAAGTTGGACATTTTTTTTAATTTTTTTTAAATTTTCCATTCGGAGCAGTCAGAATTGAAGCCCAATTTCAGACAAAGATCAAAGTATAATGGGTTTTTTCAGACAAAACTTCAGAGTTTTGGGGAGATTTAAAATATTAAATGGAGATGCAGATAAACTTGATTTTTTCCATTCAAGTTACTGTAAATCATCGTTAGAATGGCTGACTTCTAAAATCTGATTCATACATCATTAACCAGAAAAAGTTGAAATCCTATTTTTAAATATTCTCAGTAGAGAGAAAATTTTCTTAATGTTTTCCGATTGTTGCTTTTCAAAATGAAAAAACAATCCCTGATAATTAAGGGGACATAACTCACCATCCGTGCCGCCCGATGTTGAAACGGTGATGGTTGTGATTGCGTGAGGTGTTGGCTGTTGCATAACCGCTGTAAATAAAATAAATAAAATACATGAAAGACTTTTCAGTATAATAGAAGAGTTTAAGGCATTAAGTATTTCCAATACAAACAAGCCATTTTCGTTAACATTTTACAACACTTGAGACTAACCACATGGTTTTTTTAAATACATCATAACATTCATACTTTTCAAGAGATGTTGATTTTGGTAATAACTCAATTGTTTTTCAATAGTTGAAACTTGTATCAAGGTAATCTATCAATACCAGTATATTATGAACTACTCATGGATAATTTCAATTACTGGTACTCTGCCAAAATAAAGTAAGCGACCAGAAGAAAAAAGTCGTATTTTTGACCTTAAATGTCCAGCTCTATACATGTCGGCATCTACTAATCTCTCTCTCTCTCTCTCTTATCTATCTCTCTCTCTCTCTCTCTCTCTCTCTCTCTCGTGCGCCCTCTCATTTACCAAATATGTGGCATATATATATATATATTATCCTTTTTAAACCAGAATGTTGTGTGTTTATATGTAGAATATGTAATACTTAAGATTTATAATTATGACTTTGTTTAATATTTTAACTGTAAACTGTCAGGGACTGGGAGACTCAGAAAAGAGACGAGATGTATTCAATTATCTAAAATGCAAAAAATACAATATCTACTGTCTACAAGATACTCATTTTGATAAAAAAATGGAACCATATATACAAAACCAATGGGGATATCAATGTATTTTTAATTCATACTCTACCAACTCACGAGGGGTAGCAATATGTTTTAATAATAACTTCGAATATAAAGTCCATAGAGTTAAAAATGATTTATATGGAAACTGTTTGATCTTAGACTTAACTATAAATGAGAAAAGATTTACCTTAGCAAATATCTATGGGCCTAATGAAGACAATCCAAATTTCTACCAAAAAATGTTTTTAGATATCGAAGAATTTGAAAATAATTATGTGATAATTTGCGGGGATTTTAATTTAGTACTTGAACAAAATCTTGACACAATGAATTATAAACACGAAAATAATTTGAAAGCAAAACAGATAATAAAGGAACATAAAGATCTAAACAATTTCATTGACCCTTTTAGAGAATTATTTCCAGAAAAAAGAATGTATACCTGGAGGAAAAGAAATCCCTTAAAGCAAGCAAGACTTGATTTTTATCTAATAAGTGATACATTAATACAGGATGTAGAAAATATTAAAATAGAAAACAGTTATAGATCAGACCACTCTGGAGTAGTGCTATCTTTAAAACTAGACAAATTAAAACGGGGGCCCGGTCTATGGAAATTCAATAATTCACTTTTAAAAGATCAAAAGTATGTTAAAACAATTATAGAACTTATTCAGCAAATAAAGATTCAATATATGATACCCGTATATAATATCGAAAACATAGAATCGATATTAGACAGTGAATTTCAGTTCAGAATTGACGATCAATTATTCTTTGAAATGCTGCTCCTTGAAATAAGATCTAAAACAATATCATACGCTATTTTTAAAAACAAAAAAACAAACTAAATGAAACTAAACTTATTAAAGAAATAAACGAATTAGAACAAGATGAAACTGCTGTACAATCGGAAAGTTTAGAAAACAAACGAGAAGAATTAAAAACACTAAGACAAATTAAAATGAAAGGACATTATATAAGATCAAGGGCTCAATTCATTGAGGACGGGGAAAAACCAACTAAATACTTTTGCAGCTTAGAATCTAGAAATTACACAAATAAATTAATTTTAAATCTGGAAACCGAAAGTGGAAATTCAATAACGGAACAAAATGAAATACTTAAAGAAATGAGAAAATTTTATAAAAAATTATATTCTTCCAGAGACACAAATAATAATATCGAACTGCATGATATATTACGTAACTGTTCTTTTGAAAAATTAAGTGATAATGAAGCTTTACAACTGGAGGGGGATATTACATATACAGAAGCGCTTGACTTTTTGAAGACAATGAAAAATAACAAAAGCCCTGGGTCTGATGGTTTTACTGCAGAATTTTTTAAATTCTTTTGGAAAAATTTAGGGGTATATTTAGTTCGTTCCATAAATTATGGTAATAAAGAAGGTGTTCTATCTGTTACACAAAAATTTGGAGTAATAACATGTTTGCCAAAACCGAATAAACCCAAAAAATATATAAAAAATTGGAGACCCATTAGCCTGTTGAATATTACTTACAAAATTGCCAGTGGGTATTAGACAAACTTATCAATAAGGATCAAACGGGGTTTCTAAAAGGTCGATACATAGGGGAAAATATTAGATTAATTTACGACATTATGCATTATACTGAAAAACACGACATACCTGGTCTGTTAGTACTTATAGATTTTGAAAAAGCTTTTGATTCGGTTTCTTGGGATTTTATAAAAGACGTTTTAAAACTGTTTAATTTTAAAGATTCAATTATTAACTGGATTACTACTTTTTTAAAAAATTCAAATTCAGCAGTTCTACAAAATGGATTTTTGTCCGAAAGTTTTACTTTACAAAGAGGATGTAGACAAGGAGATCCTTTATCGCCCTATATTTTTATTCTGTGTGCAGAAGTGATGGCTATCCTTATAAGAAATTCTAAAGAAATTAAAGGTATTGAAATAAATGGAGAAGAATATAAAATTTCGCAGTATGCGGACGACACAAGTCTCATTTTAGATGGGTCTCCCAAGTCTCTAAACAGTGCACTTCAAGTATTGGATTTATTTGCTCAAATATCGGGGTTATGTATTAACACGTTAAAAACTAAAGTTATATGGATAGGTAAGAAAAAATTTTCAAGAGATGTTATCACCATGATAGGTGGAAGCTGGAATGGGGGTCGGAAAATTTTACTTTATTAGGTATAAACTTTTCAGTTGACCTATTTAAGATGAATGAATTAAACTATACACACGTGCTCCAGAAAATGAAAAACATTATGAACCAATGGGGTAAGAGAAAATTAACTGTGATTGGCAGAATTACACTTGTGAAAACTCTAATAATTTCTCAAATGGTTCATTTACTAATATCCTTGCCCAACCCGCCAGTTAAATTTTTAGATGAGTTAAACAAGTTATTTTATAATTTCATATGGCAATCAAAAATAGAAAAAATTAAAAGAAAGATATTAAATAAGAACCATGATGAGGGGGGTTTAAAAATGATAAATATTTACAATTTTTTGATTGCTCTTAAGACATCATGGATAAGAAGACTCATTTTCAATGATTCAAAATGGAATTATCTGTTTGAGTCTGAAACAAATTCTAGTATCAATGAACTTATGAATTTCGGAAATGACTATACTATTTTGCTGATGGAAAGAACTAGTAACCTTTTTTGGAAAGATGTGTTGTATAGCTGGGGTATAGTACAAAATAAAGCTAAATTATCAGAAAGAGAAAATTTAGAATTACATAATATATGGTATAATAAGGACATAGCAATAGGGGGGAAAACACTTTTCTATAAAAATTACTGGAAAGCAGGTATTATATATATAAATGATATTTTAGACAAAAATGGTAAATTTCAAAATTTTGAAGATTTTAAGAAGACATTTGGAATAAAAACAAATTTTTTGGAATATGCCACGTTAATTAAAGCAATAAAGCTATTTTTATTTAGATATGATGGGAATAGTATATCTTCCAAAGCATCACAGCCCTTTATACCTCAAAATATGAAAGTTTTGATGAGTTACAAATCAGGTTGTAAACCAATCTATGAAATTTTATGCAAATGCAACACTACTCCCACGGCACAGTCTAAGTGGACAGAATTTGGATACGATTTTCCAGAAGAACAATGGAAAAAGAACTACATATTATCTTTTAAATGCTGTCAAGAAACTGCTGTACAATGGTTACAATATAGAATCTTACACAGAATTTTGGCTACTAATTCATTCCTGTATAAAATTAAAATTGTTAATTCAAACTTGTGCACCTTTTGCGATATCCATGATGAAACCATTGAACACTTATTTTTCCAATGTAGTTACGTAAACAAAATATGGGACAGCTTGCAAAAAATGCTTGAAATTAAATTTAGAAAAACATTTCGGTTAGATAAGCAAACAATCGTTTTTGGTACAGAATTCGCTGGTAAAGAAAATAAAGCACTGAACTGGTTAATATTAAATACTAAATGTTTTATCTACAGCAAAAGATTACAAAAACAAAAGCCAAATATAAATTCACTAAGGCACTATATTGAAACCAAATTGGCAGCTGAAAAATATTTGCTATTTAAAAATTGTAACTACAACGTATACTATGAATATTGGCATATATTGGAAAATATTTTTGAGTATGAAACATTATAATGTTATATTCTTAAATTTTTGTTTACACATTTCACGCATGACAGGATTTACTTTGATAACTTAGCCTTAGCAAAAGAACACTCTTTCAATATATTTAGTTTTAATAAATTATCAAAATAATATATAGAAAGATAACTTACGGTACAAAATAACAATAAAATCCATATCTTTATATACATCATATATATCACAAACACAGCATTTTTTATATCCACGGTATCATACACCACATGTATTGACCTCTTTAAAGTCACGCACGGGATATTCATGCGTGTTTTAGCGTTTGTACATCGATTTAGTGCGTCAGAACTCGCAAGGATGTCGGGCGCCATCTCTCTCTCTCTCTCTCTCTCTCTGGCTCGCTCTCTACAACACACTTCACACACACACACACACACACGCACGCAGTTTTTGACACACACACACATGCACACACACACACACACACACACACACACACACACTTTTTCTATAGAATGTATTTATTGTTACAGTACAGGCCTGGCGGAAGTTTAACACTGAGCTAACGAATGGATGTCGAATCGAAAGCTAATCGCCTACTTTCGTTACATATACATATAACAGCTGTTGTCGTATATATATCAGCAGCTTCGGTCACTAGTTATTCATACATCGGAGTTCGGCAGCTGATCATCAATTCTTTTCGTTACCTCAGTGTTAAACTTTAGACAGATCCGTACTGTATATATATATGTATTATAATTTATTAATTAATTACGTATTTACTATCTTATATATTGCTGTAGTATAACAAATTTACTCACACATATTGTGTGAAGGATTGTGAATTCTATGGGGAAATCAAAGTACTGAAAGTACTAAAATTCGCGAAGGATTAGAAAGACAGGGAGTTCAGTGTCTCCATCAATGTAGTGTCAGGTATATGAAGTTGTCAGGTAACTGAAAGGAGGTTGTTATGTTCACCTTGCATTGCTCCAACACAACATAGCGGGTTCATGTAGTGTGCAATGTGCAGACTATGAGCATGGGGCTGTTTTAATATTCACACAGTGGACCAATATTAAGGATTCATGTAGGAAATAGTTCAATCCGAATAAATGCATGTATGGAACCATCAAGGATGGTCAAAGTTACTTCCATCGTCATGGAGACCCTAATATTAAACAAGAGGTCCATGAGCCTTAATGCTCACATGCAGCTGAGTACATATCTCATGCAGAGGTTCAATGGTCATTGACATTAATTAAAGAGAATGTCCAAATAAATTTTCAGCAGTAAGGGCCAATTATATGTAAGGATTTTTTGCAAATGTATTATAACATAACTAGTCATAAGAGTGCTACATATAATATATCTGAAATCTAGCTACAATATATTGTTTATAAACAACTAAAAGGTAAAGAAAAATTTGAACCCATGACCTTAATCTAAATATCGCAATGAATATTAGGTCAATACCTACAATTTAGAAGCCTATACAAAAAGTTTATAGTTTTTGAGATAATTAACCATGTCAGTATTTGTTTGCATCAGTGACCTTGATTTTAAACTCATGTCCTTCATTCATATATCAAAATGATCGTTAGGCCAATACCTACAATATTTTAACATATATGCCTATACAAAAAGTTTATAGTTTTTCAGACAATTAATCATTTCAGTATTCATTTGCATCTATAACCTTGACCATTAGACCTATGACCTACATTCATATATCAAAATGAACATTGTGTAAATGCCTATAACATTCTGATATACATGCCTATAGAGAAAGTTTATCATTTTTGAGATAATTCACCATTTCAGTATTTGTTTGCATCTATGACCTTGACCTTTGAACCTATGACCTTCGTTCATATATGGAAATGACCGTAAGGCAAATGCCTACAATATTCTAATATACATGCCTACACAAAGAGTTCAAAGTTTTTGAGATAATTAAACCATTTCAGTATTCGTTTACATCTATGACCTTGACCTTTGAACTTATGACCTCTATTCATATATCAAAATGACCGTTGTGCAAATGCCTACAGTATTCCAATACACATGATGATGATGCCCATACAAAAAGCTTATAGTTTTCAAATATATGACAAATACATTAATTTTGCAATTTCCCCCTCAAGTACCTTGCCATTATCTCATTTTGGCCCCTAAAGCTACAATATGTGCAAATTACAAACTAGGTGCCCATAGTGTTTTACATGAAATATCTAAGTTATATCTCTTGTAGGTTCAGAGCAGATGATTTTTAAAGATTTTCACAAATTTCCCCTTTATGGGGCCCCAAGGGGACATAATCCTTGCATTGTGCAAATCTGAAAACCCCTTACTTGACCATTACTGTCAAATATCATCCAATTTGGCTCTGTAGTTTTGGAGGAATTGATAAAAAATGTGAAAAGTTTATACATGACGCACATCGGACGAAGATAGATGGCAATTGCACATCTGAGCCTTTTGGCTCAGGTGAGCTAAAAAGTTTATACAAGACGGATGAAGATAGATGACAATTGTTCATCTGAGCCTTTGGCTCAGGTGAGCTAATAAAGCTTCTGATATCTTTCATGTCATGATTGAGGATATTTTTTAAATAAATTAATAACTGAAAAAATTAACTATTATTTTAATATTATTTATATCACAGAGTTGTGTTTTAAGAATTCGATAATTTTTGAAGACTTTTATTCCCCGAGACCAGCATAATTTTAGTAAATCTTGTAAACAACAATTTTTTCAATCGGGTGGCCGTTAGGATCCCCGCTGACTGGGTTTGACAGGTGACCCCTCTACAAAGGTTCTGTACATGAAAAAATGTAGTTGACAGATGACCACTCTACAAAGTGATCGCTATCCCAGATTTCACTCTAATCAATTTATAATTTTTTAAGGATGACTTCACGGAATGCTTTGAAAAAACGGAAAAAAAACAGTATGATAGCACAAATCCAAAATTTTTGTCTTAATATGGGGAGACTCCTCACATCAGCAGGGATTGAGCTTAACTTTTCGATGAGCCATACAATGAACTGTCAAGAGTGATGGTTGATCTGAATATATCAGGCATATACATTTGGATTATTCTATCCCTTGCTTTACTTTTCGATATTAAACATCTGCAATTACATTGATGAATGGTTTTGCAGAAAATGTTGATCTATAGGTACTGCCAATGTCAATGACTGTATAATTTTGGCAGATTTTGATTTATTAGCAGGAACTTGTTTTGCATTACTAAAGGCTTGGGCCTGTTTGTGAGATTCAGAAATGTCATGTTTATTTACACTGTCAAGTTTATAACTAGTGCAACCCTCGGTAAATACAGATTTTTTTCCTGTCGAACTCTACACATCGGCACCACTTCATTCCGTCTGCGTAATACAAACCAAGGCCTGCCATCTTCCCATGGCTTTTATATGCTCCGATGCGTTTGGACTTATCATACTCTTGATAGTACTTTCGTTTTTCCGCAGGTCCTTTGGAGTCGATGCTCCTAAAAATTTCCACATGGCAGAAAGCCGGAAGTATCATTTTATACATAAAATATCAGAAAAGGAAACGAAATGGCACCGTATTTGAATTCCGGTCGGAACACCGTCCATTTACATTGTTAACTATATGATACCCATTTTCAATTTTACTATTATTGTCGCCAGTCAGAAATATAAACAGGAAATCGGTAAACGGATCGAATGTCAAATACACCGAACTGAAAATTCTAATCGCCACCTGGCAGCCTGGGCGACCTGTGTATGATACATTTATCGCCCAGAGCGAAAAAACTGGGCGCCCGGTTAATCTCAATCCTGATCGGGGAGGGTTGGCAGGTATGATAAAGCAGAGATATAGTTGGGGCGGAAAATATTAATTATTGGGGCGAAACGGTCCATAAACCAGCATTCAAAATTTGAGTTATCTACCCTTTATTTCAACTTTGAACCTACATACGAGGAGAGAGTTGATTATCTGTAACGGAAGAATATTCGGGGTGAGAAATCTGCATGTAACAGCTAAATTCGAGAATGATCAAGATCATTCGCGAATAATAAAACACATTACAACTTAAAAAAAAAAAAAAAAAAAAAAAAAAAAAAAAAAGGTAATCTATCAAAGTCCATTGAACTGATTGAACAGGTTTGTGGTTACAACTCTACCTGGAGTACACCATCTAGAAAACAATTACCAAGTGCTGAAATACATGGCTCAGTAAAATTTAACCAGCCCTGAGGTACACCATCTACAAAACTTACCTACAAATTTACATTTCCTTAACAATTCTAAATGTGTCCAGAATATATCACCACGATCCTGAGGTATCAGCTTGACAAAGTCCGGATGTGTTAGTTCACATAGCTGTTTTCCTGTAATGCGGAAATTCTCCGGGTTTACGCCCACTAACTGAAACTCCTTCATCGCCCACTCTATCCAATGTCTTACATGTATATCACTCCACTGTAGTGGATCTATAAATAAAATAAGAAAATTTTTCGCATATATTTCAAGGGGTCATAACTAAAAGGCAGACCTGCCAACCCCTTGGGCAACTATTCCGTAAGATCAAGGACATTTTTCAGTAAGATTGCACCAGTTTCAGTAAGATTTTACAAAAGTCAGTTTTTATTGCCGGATTTCGTCAATACTGCCATGTGCGATATTTAGATCAACTAGACATATACTGCAATTGACAAAAAAATCTCCCTTTTTGCTCCGTTTTATGGAGGACCACGTTGAAAAATACGTCTATTTAGCTTTTGTGCATACCAATTCCTTTTTTTTCGGAGCCGACTCTCCATAATCCGCCATATCTGCTTCGCGTTTGCTCATTTTTGAGATGTGTCAGTTACCCCGACAAACTTTAAAATCACACAGATGCTTGATTATTACACTTCAGAATGTCTTTGAAATGCTTTACTATCAAACGCTCTTCCGACTTTGCGTAACAACAGTGATCGATGGCTATCTTTTTAATGCTTTATTGTAATCTGCATGCCTTAAAAGCGTTTCCAAGACAGTTTTCTAAAACATGGTTTGGAAGCGTAAAGAGAATATCCGGAAAAGATAAAAATCGGAAGAAAACATGCCGTATCCGCACAACCGTAAGAATTAAAATTTTTTGGCAATTTTCAGTAAGAACTACGGAAAAATTGTAAGGGTTGGCAGGTCTGAAAAGGCAACCAACTCTGGTTAATATCCACATCTCCTATCAATACTGATGCTTTGCACAAAATTTTATAAAACATTGCTTTATAGTGGAGGTGTCCAACAGACAGAAGATTGAATTTCATATGCCTCTTTTCCTAAAAGACGGGGGATAAATAAGGAGACAAGATGTAGATATATATATTTACCAAATGGTATTCTGAGTCTTTCTTGTTCTCTGCGGAAATGTTGATCTACAATCCATCTGGTGACATTTTCTGATTCTTCTGGAAGTGGGATGACAACTTTGGTAGGTGAAGCTGTTTTTTGTGGAGCTGCTGGAGGGGGAGGAGCTAAAATACAACAATTAACATATTTAACAGAGCTAAAATAAAGTGATTTACATATATAAAAGGGGGAGGACCTCAAATAGAATGATATTTAAAATGTAAAAGTCCAATGAACATAGTGATGGGAATCGGTTGCATTTTCATAATCCATTAATCAGTTATACATGTTATAATCGGAAGATGATTTCGGTCAATTTTCCAATTATAATTGGTTAATAAATTGAAGCGGAAATTACAAAGTAAATTAGATTAAATACTAATTTTCAATCTTGATATCTCAATTAAGACTTAAAATATCCTCCTTTTTTCCGATCATTTACTCTTCTTTACATTTGTGTTAGTTTTCTTTTCCAAGTACACTTATTTCAGCTACAATTTCATACTTATTTTATAAGAGACGTTTGTCTCAGTCATTGTGGAATCTTCATTGTGAAGAACTGTTTTTCCATAAACGAACTTCAGTAAATAATCGAAACCGGTCGGTTATTAGATTTTAGAATCGATTATCGCTAATCGGACACTCAAACGATAAGATATCGATTAAATCGATTAATCGGTCCAACACTAAATGGACATGTCATATTCTTCAACAGGATAACACTATTTTTTGTATATGATAACATCATTGTACATGGAACTTTGAATGATGATGTTGAACCTTCAAAACTTTATGTGGGGCCTGCCAACATGATTTTAAATACCCGAGTTTTAGGGTTGATGAGCTAAACTGCCATGTATCTACCAAAAGTGTATTATACTTATGCTGAGGGAGTTGGTTTAGGGATGATGGAATAAACCAGAATGCCCAGAATCTGTTGTTAATGGTATAAACTTGTAAGCCTAAAGAGCTTTGTAACCTACCAAGTTTCAAAATCACTTAGAGCACTGCTAATGAAAAAACACCATAAAATAGTGTTATACTTATATTGATGAGGTAATTTTAGGGATGGTGGAGGAAACCAGAGTGTCCAGAATCTGTTATAAGATGTTTTACCTTGTTCTACTGCTGCTTGAGCTTCAACTTCATCTGCAGGTTTTAATATATCCACAATGTTTATCTTAGGTTTGACACCTGTAACACATATAATTAAATATTGTTATTTAAAAAGTTTGGTACACAATTTTGTTCCAAGCACTACTGATGAGAAATTGCAATACAAACGGGCTGTCCAGTACTGTAAAATTTTCACTAGTATGATATGTAATATAATTGAAAAGCTACATTAACAAATATCATGATTATATTAACAATATTAACTTGTCAAAACATAACTAACATGACAAATCTCAAACACTGTAATATATATATGTAGCAGTCTGGGTAGCTCAGTGGTAGAGCACTCACCTTATAGTGCCGGAGGTCCCGGTTCAATCCCTGGTCCGACCCTGCATTTTTCTCTTTCCTGTTACATTTGGGGGTTCGTCCAACCCTGGGAAGTGGCCGACCAACAGGTTGGTCCCAGGGTGGAACCTGGTGGTTTTGATTCAAGGGAGTTGAATCGAAAAAAAGGAAGGGAGGAATGTGGCAGTCTGGGTAGCTCAGTGGTAGAGAACTCGCCTATAGTGTGGGAGGTCCCGGGTTCAATCCCTGGTCCGACCCTGCATTTTTCTCTTTCCTGTTACATTTGGGGGTTCGTCCCACCATGGGAAGTGGCCGACCAACAGGTTGGTCCCAGGGTGGATCCTGGTGGTTTCGCTTCAAGGGAGTTGAATCGAAACCAGAGGCTCAGTGTGGCTGAGCCTGTATCGCTCACCTGACTAAAATGCTTTTAAAGAAAATTTGTATTCCAGTGATGAAAAAATGCACTGTTTATATCAGACAGATTGGCTAAGGAAATCACTGTAGAACTATATGTACCATTCACAGTTTTTTCAATCTGATTAAAATCACATCTCTCACTTGCTCCCCCATTTTTGATATAGGCGCGAAGTGGGAGATCTGAGGAAACACCGTTTAGGGGCATATGTGAATCACCCATTGTCTTAACAATTATTGTCCAATGAAATTTCAGCTTCCGAGATTTTGAAAGTGTTATGCCTTTATTGTAAATGGAACGCGCAATTTGAATTTGTCAATCTAAGTAAAGGACCTTCCATACATCATTCCCATAAAGTTTGGTTCAATTTGCTTTAGTAGCTTTAGAGGAGATAGCAAATATATGCTATTCCCATAGGGTTAAACTATGTTCTGTGCTGGCAGCCATCCTTTTTGGTGGATCAAAAAAATGTCCACAATCTAAGTAAAGGACCTTTCATACATCATTCCTGTAAAGTTTGGTTCAAATTGCTTCAGTAGCTTCAGAGGAAATAGCAAATATATGCTTTTCCCATAGGGTCCAATGTTAAAATATGTTCTGTATTACGGCCATGTTTTAGGCGGATCTGAAAAATTTCGGCAATCTAAGTAAAGAACCATCCATACATCATTCCTGTAAAGTTTGATTCAATTTGCTTTAGTAGCTTCAAAGGAAATAGCAAATATATGCTTTTCCCATAGGATCCAATGTGAAACAATGTTCTCCACTGGCAGCCATGTTTTATGGCAGATCAGGAAAATTTTGGCAATCTATGTAAAGGACCTTCTATACATCATTCCTGTTAAGTTTGGTTCAATTTGCTTCAGTCATCTCTGAGGACATAGTCAAAAATGCGTGTTTCCCATAGGGTCCAATGTTAAACTATCTTTTGCGCTGACAGCCATGTTTTTTGGCAGATCAGAAAAATTTTGACAATCTATGTAAAGGACCTTCTATACATCATTCCTGTAAAGTTTGGTTCAATTTGCTTCACTAGCTTCAGAGGAGATAGCATATATATGCTTTTCCCATAGGGTCCAATGTGAAACTATGTTCTCCGCTGGCAGCCATGTTTTTGGTGGATCAGAAATATTTTAGCAATCTAAGTAAAGGATCTTCTATACATCATTCCTGTAAAGTTTGGTTCAATTTGCTTCAGTCATTTCTGAGGACATAGTCAAAAATGCGTTTTTCCTATAGGGTCCAATGATAAACTATCTTTTGCACTGGCAGCCATGTTTTTTTACCAATCAGGAAAATTTTGGCAATCTATGTAAAGGACCTCCAATACATCATTCCTCTAAAGTTTGGTTAAGTTTGCTTCAGTAGTTTCAGAGGAGATAGCCAAAATGTGTTTTTCCCATAGGGTCCCATGTTAAACTATCTTTTGCGCTGGCAGCCATGTTTTTTGGCCAATCAGAAAAATTTCGGCAATCTATGTTAAGGACCGCCAATACATCATTCCTCTAAAGTTTGGTTAAGTTTGCTTCAGTAGTCTCAGAGGAGATAGCCAAAATGTGTTTTTCCCATAGGGCCCAATGTTAAACTATGTTCCCCGCTGGCAGCCATGTCTTTAGGCGGATCAGAAAAATTTCGGCAATCTTTGCAAAAGACCTTCCATACACTTTCCTGTAAAGTTTAATTGAATTCGCTTCAGTAGTTTCAGAGGAGATAGCCAAAATGTGCGTTTTCCCATAGGGCCCAATGTTAAACTTTGTTCGGCCCTGGCGGCCATTTTTTTGGCGGATCAGCAAAATTTGGGCAATCTTAGTAAATGACCTTACATACATTATTCCTGTAAAGTTTGGTTCAAATTGGGCCAGCGGTTTCAAAGAAGATAGCAAATATATGCTTTTCCCATAGGGTCCAATGTTAAACTATCTTCTGCGCTGGCGGCCATGTTTTTTGATGGATCAGAAAAATTTTGGCAATCTAAGTAAAGGACCTTCCTTACACCATTCCTGTAAAGTTTGGTTAAATTTGCTTCAGTCATTTCTGAGGAAATACAAATGTAGTCAAAAATGCATTTTTCCCATAGGGTCCAATGTTAAAATATCTTCTGCGCTGGCAGCCATGTTTTTTGGCGGATCAAAAAAAATTTCCGGCAATCTAAGTAAAGGACCTTCCATACCTCATTTCTGTAAAGTTAGGTTAAAATTGGTTCAAGGGGTTTCAGGAGATAGCCAAAATGTGAAAAGTTTACAGACGGACGAACAGACTGACGAATGGACTGAGTGATGGCAAAAGCTCATATGGACTTTAGGCCAGGTGAGCTAAAAAGGAAGGGAGGAATGTAGCAGTCTGAGTAGCTCAGTGGTAGAGAACTTGCCTATAGTGTGGGAGGTCCCGGGTTTAACCCCTGGTCCGACCCTGCATTTTTTTCTTTTCTGTTACATTTGGGGGTTCGTCCCACCCTGGGAAGTGGCCTACCAACAGGTTGGTCCCAGGGTGGATCCTGGTGGTTTCGATTCAAGGGAGTTGATTTGAAAAAGGAAGGGAGGAATGTAGCAGTCTGGGTAACTCAGTGGTAGAGCACTCGCCTATAATGTGGGAGGTCCAATGTTCGATCCCTGAATTTTTCTTTCCTGTTACATATATAACTAGGACCATTTAATATTACCTGGTTGTGATTTGACTTCTAAATTTATTTGCACCATGCCTTCACCTTGTACACACTGTTCTACTAAACTTTTATTAGTCTCCAACTGAAATTAAAATAAAAAACAAATTTTTCATATGATATGTTATGTTAAACTTGCAGTAATGTGTGGATGATCCATTATAATTCACAATCATTCCATTGTGACAAGAGTTTGAGAACTCAATTAAAATACTTTAGATTGTTTTATTTTCACGGGGCCCAATTTTTGTGGAATCTTTGAAAAATTACATTCTGTTGGGTCGTAAATTCATGGTTTTACTAAAGTGTCGAAAGTAAAGGTTGTCCTCTAAACTTTGACAAAAGGTACAAAGTCAGAACTGACATGCTTCTTGGTGATCATTTGTTGGGTTATTAGGTTGAGTAATACAGTTCAGACTGTCCACTAAAACCACAAATTTGGTCCACAACAAAATTAATGATTTCACAATATTTAATAATCAACAATCAGTCATATGCATTTTTTGATGTCTAAAGTGAAATAATTAAATTTTAATACTATCCAGAGTTGTAAATTTTTTATATCTATGATCCCATAGAAAGAATTTTTAGAAGCATGCCGAAACTTTTTTATTTCTCCGATGACGTCATTGATGTATTGTTTACATGGTTGCCATTGGCAATCAGCTGTGTTCCGCTTTTAGATTAATGTGCCATTTTTTTTGTTTTTTGTTTCATGGGTATAATTTAATAAAATATTACATTAATGTTATGAATATTGAACTTATTTTTTAATTTAATTACAAGGAATCTTTTTATGCCGCCTGCACCAAATAATTTTATCTATGACCCCATAGATAGATAAAAAATTACAATCATTCCTTAAATAAATGGCACACAATTCAAATAAGATAATTTTAATGGAAAATGCCATTTCAAAACAAGTAACAATACCAAATCTGTTGTTTGAAGCTCCATATTCTGTACCTAATAATGAATAAATATCCTAAATGTACTTGTTACATTATACATTTATTATATGACCAATGATTTTTATCGTCATATTATTATACAATTATTGACTTTTGATGAGGTAAACACAAGTATTGATCAAACTCAAACACATTGTATTTACCGAGGCAGTATGCCGAGATGAATATTATGTTTTGAGGTTGATAAATCCTTATGTGTACAGAATCTAAAGTCAATAATTCCAATGATTTTTATAACCATATTATTATGTTTTATAGTGAAAACATAAAGAGGGTCCTTTTCTTTTTTCAGTGTTACATCACATAACGTCGCGTCTGTTTTTGCGCCGTGAACATTACCCATTGTTACGTCACATAATGTCATGTGCATTTTTGTACAATGAACATTGCCCATTGTTATATCATAAAAATGCTGTGTGCATTTTTGTGCAATGCACATAACGATTTATCAGGCTCGCCAAACTCCTCAACCAATCAGAAAAGGGCAAAATCATTGGCCATATAATAAAGTTGATTATTTCTGACAATTAGTTACTTGAGCAACTCAGATAATTGATTATGACAACCGATTCCCATTACTATAATGCAGTATGTCAAGAACCTAGAGGACCATCAGTAATTACTGTTAAAATTTTTAAAGTCTACTCTCTGCCTTAAAGATAGACCAACCAGGCCCCTTTTAGCCAAAGGGGAAAAGGTGCTAAGAATCTAATTGTACATGGCCTTAATTTGATTTGGCTCCAGATATCATACTTAAACATTTAATTTCAAAAGTTTAAGTTTGAGGCTACCATTTAAGTTCACCATCTTTAATGATCAAAATATAATTGTTTTGTATTTCTCTACATCTGTTCTTGGGGTGACAGCATTGTCCTGTTTTCAATGGTCAAAAATAACAAACAAGAGGCCCATGGGCCTTAACGCTCACCTGTGACCTTTGAACCCATGAGCTTCATTCAAATATCAAAATGATAATTCGGCCAATATTCTAATATACATCCCTATACAAAAAGTTTATAGTTTTTGAGATAAATAATCATCTCAGTACTTGTTTGTATCTGTGATCTTGACATTTGAACCCATGCTCTTCATTCATCTATCAAAATGACCACTGTGCCCGTACTAACAATATTCTAATATACATGCCTATACAAAAAGTTAATAGTTTTTAAGATAATTAACCATTTAGGTATTCATTCGCATCTGTGACCTTGACCTTTAAACCCATGAGCTTCATTCATATATCAAAATGATCATTAGGATAATACCTAAATAGTCTAATATACATGCCTATACAAAAAGTTCATAGTTTTTGAGATAAATAATCATTTCAGATCTTGTTCACATCTGTGACCTTGACCTTTGAACCCATAACCTTCATTCATATATCAAAATGGTTGTTAGGCTAATACCTACAATATTCTAATATACATGCATATCCAAAAAGTTAACAGTTTTCAAGATAAATAACCATTCAGGTATTCATTCACATCTGTGACCTTGACCTTTGAACCTATGACCTTCATTCATATATCAAAATGATCGTTAGGATAATACCTAAAATATTCTAATATACATGCATATCCAAAAAGTTAACAGTTTTCAAGATAAATAACCATTCAGGTATTCATTCACATCTGTGACCTTGACCTTTGAACCTATGACCTTCATTCATATATCAAAATGATCGTTAGGATAATACCTAAAATATTCTAATATACATGCATATCCAAAAAGTTAACAGTTTTCAAGATAAATAACCATTCAGGTATTCATTCACATCTGTGACCTTGACCTTTGAACCTATGACCTTCATTCATATATCAAAATGATCGTTAGGATAATACCTAAAATATTCTAATATACATGCCTATACAAAAGTTAATAGTTTTCAAGATATATTGACAAATACATAATTTTTAGCAATTTCCCCACTCAGCACCTTACCATTTCCCCATTTTGAGCCCCATGGCTACCATTTGTGCAAATCTGAAACTAGATGACCTAAGGATGTTATATATGAAATAAATAAGGTATATGTCTTGTAGATTCAGAGGAGAAGATTTTTAAAGTTTTTCACTATTTCCCCCCTTATGGGGCCCCAAGGGGACATAACTCCTTCATTTGTGCAAATCTGAGAGGGCTTCACCCAGGCATGATGGTTACCAAGTTTCATTAAATTTGGCCCAGTGGTTTTGGAGGAGAAGATTAAAATGTAAAAAGTTTACGCACGACGGACGACGGACGACGGACGACGGACGAAGATGGATAGCAATAGAAATAATTTACCATAATTGTATCCTGCAGATAGAACTGGTGATCTGATAACGAACATTGTAAACGCATTTCTAATAACGACTTGAGTGTGGATAATGGCTCGGCAATGTCCATGTGTTGTATGATCAGATTCTGGTAGGAAGGCGGAGCTTGTTGTTGTACTACTTCTTCTTCATAAACAATTCTAAAAATACAAGGTGTTTAGTGAAAGTTAAAACAACTAGAGCTGACGGACAAACAAACAGGGTTGTTTCTATACCCCCTAAACTTTGTTAGCGGGTATGTGTGTGTCTTCAGGTGTTCACAGATATTTCAAATTGCCAATTCTCTCTTGATGTCATCAGTAATATGACCTCATTTTTTTTTTTTAGTAATTTGGGTAACTTGTCTGTAATATTGACTTATTCAGGCTATTTATGAAAACTGTTTGAAACTAATTTGACTATTGGACAATGAAGAAGACCCAGAATTGATACTCAGAAATCTAAATTACATCATTTACAACTGGTTTCCGATGTCAGTTGATTGTTAGTTTCGTATTGCTCAAGAAAAGGGAGCAACAAATTATTCTGATTGCAGGAATGATTGTTTACTTGGAGCAGAAAGCCATACTTAGCCATCATTTATCAACCATGGTAGCTTAGTAGGTAGAGTGCTCGTTCCGTAAGTGGGAGGCTGTGGGTTTGACCCCCCCCCCCCAGTTCAGACTAGAGACTTGATATTGTGTACATGTAGTTGCTGTTCTTTCGCCAAGGACTCAGCATTACCAAATAAAAGTCACCAAGGACACAGGTCTGACCAGAGACTTGATATTGTGTACATGTAGTTACTGTTTTTTCGCCAAGCACTCAGCATTACCAAATAAAAGTCAATGTTCTTTGGCCAAGCACTCAGCATTACCAAATAAAAGTCAATGTTCTTTTGCCAACTCAGCATTACCAAATAAAAGTCAATGTTCTTTCAGATGGAAACTTAAAATAAACAAGGTCCCATGTCATAGCAGACATGGCACGATAAAGAACTCTGCTGTATAACATGTATAATTCCATCAGTGCAACACACAGACAAAATTTCTACACATTTGCCTACAGCTGGTGATGTCTTGATATAAGTGATATAAGTGAAATATTCTTGACTGGGACATTAAACACCATTACTCAAATCAACTCAATTTACCCATCAGTAGCTATCACTTCTGTTGGCTCAGCTGCCACATCTGTGACTTCATGCTCTTCTTGTAAATCTTGTGTTATTTGAACTTCTTCGACCTGGACTTCACTTTGTCCGATATCTGTGATGACATCAGTACCGTCATCTATTTTAAGCTGTTTAGCAGCAGGTTCTTCGTTAATCAGTTCATCATTATCGTCTTCATTTGGTCTCTTCATGGCTGTAATAATCATACAATAATGACTTGTTTTATTGTAAAATTTTACACTAAATCAAAGTACCAACAGCGCTGATTAATTAAGAAATAATCAACATTTACCCGTGGTATACCGTAAATCAGGATTTTTTGCTGTGGTTTTATATTTGGTGATTTTGCGGATGAAAAAATTCTCAAAATTTTAACCCGTAAAATATTTATATGGCAAAAAAAATTTGCCTTAAAATTCCCAGAATTGTCGATCTCATATCTCATCAAGTGGTTTTCATCTGATTAAGTATTTATTTCAGTACAATGTATTTTACATATATTGATTAACTATTCTATTAATTTTTTATCAATTAAAAATTATGGAAAAAATTTGGTAGAGATCATATCCATGATATTAAAATCTACCAAGTGTTTCTGTGTTGTTTATTTATGCCGACATAGAGGCTTGATCATTCTGTATTAATATACAAATTAAGATCATTAGATGTACATGTAGGTGAATGTCTCTTCAAGTCACAAGTAGATTCATCAATCAAAGTACTGAAGGTACTGAAGCATCAGCTAAAAACAATGTTATGGTATGGTGTGTGTCTGTGTGTTCACTTACACATAAATATAATGCCATCATCCGTCATGGTCACTGTTATTTGTATGGTGTGTGTGTGTGTGTGTGTTCACTTACACATGGATATAATGCCATCATCCGTCATGGTCACTGTTATATGTATGGTATGGTATGTGTGTGTCTGCGTGTTCACTTACACATGGATATAATGCCATCATCCGTCATGGTCAATGTTACATGTATGGTGTGTGTGTGTCTGTGTGTTCACTTACACATGGATATAATGCCATCATCCGTCATGGTCACTGTTATGGTATTGTTGTCATTTTCCATGTTAAGACTTCAGTTTATTATAATATTAAGAGATCTACAATATAAAACAAAACTCAATATTAGGGGATTTCAGAGACCGACAGGATGTACTTGGTAATGTTATGCATCAATTGACGTATGGTCAACCATGCCTATCACTATGTTTCTACAATTTTAAAATTAAGTAGCCAAATTTCCAAGATTTGTGAAACTATAGTACTTTTTAAAGTAATTTTTCACAAATTTGTTAAAATAGGTTACTTTTTGAAAGAATTTCACAAAAATGAGTAGCCAATGACAGGGCTCAAAATAAGGGCGAAGTTGGGCGATATCTTCGCCCTGTTTAAAAAAACTTCGCCCTAAACTGTCTCAAAAGCGAAGTTCTAGTCGCCCTAAGTTTTGACAAATGTATTTACCCCCCCCCCCCTTTAAAAAGTAATATATTTTCACAAATCTTGGAAATTTGGCTACTAATAATTTAAAAATTGTGGAAACATAGCTATATATTTATAATTTTTTTAATTTTTTTTTTTTTTTATGTTTAAAATCATTGTATTTTTAAAATTAATGATTAAAACAAATTGTATATGTACTTTCCATTTACATTGTAATATTTAGACAGTGTTAGTGATGTGACAATGTAATATTATTAGGACATGTTTATTTATGATCAATGTGTTTTGCTTCAATAATTTAAGAGGCTTTAAATTACAATAAACTTAAGAACAATATTTTATATTAAATTTAAATTATTATCAGTATGGCTGCACTAAGCTTGTACATATATAATTCTACACATTGCAAAAAAAAAAAAAAAAAAAAAAAAAAAAAAAAAAAAAAAAAAAATAGAAAAAGGAAAATAATTAAGAAGAATTTTACATCTTGGTTTATTTTGATTAAATAATTAATATTACATTTATGTAATATGTAAGTCCTTAAAAGGGATGCTCAAATTAATAAAGACTAACAGCTTGGAACACATGTTGCCGCATATTAAATTTCGCGCCGGAAAAACTTCTCCCTGTTTTGAAAAACTTCTCCCTACTCTTGGCTGAGGGAGAAGTCACTTCTCCCTGTTTCAAAATCTAATTTGAGCCCTGCAATGACACTTTTGGCTACCATGAATGGAAACATAGCTATTATGTTCATACACTGAGCGCCATCAAGGTACCAAAGCAGCATCACAACAACTAATATCCTACTAGTGTCAGTGATGCATTAAACAGCACAATTCAGGCCTGACCATTGCCGGAACATTGTGGGTGTGACCAGCGATCTGTCAATTTATCATCCACATACGACTAATCTTTTTACCATTCCATTAAATGTCTGAAGATTATATCAATAGAACAGATATCTTCGATTCATATAAGTTTCCATGGAAATCTATATTTTTTAATCGTTTAACTAAAACATGCAATTTTTCAACTATTTTAGCAAATTTGTGAAAAGCTACTTTACAAAGGACTATAAATTCAGAATTTTGGCTACTAGTAATTTCTAAATTATGTTAGCTTTCATCTTGTAATATCAGTCTGGCCAAGTGTTATGATCATGCAATTTCACTGTATGATATATTTATACATTTTTCTTTGCTTCCAAACATCAACGACATATATGCAATTGCTACTAGCCATCTACACATGTCCAAGTTGGTTGAAGTTACACAAGAGTCTTAGAAAAAATGGGGCGAGTTAGAACAAATTTGTTTTACAATTACATAGTGGCTCTTTGGTGTATTGTTAGTGTTGGCTGTTGCATAATTAATAGGAACATTTTCAGAATCTATCAACAGAAAATAATCAGTAGACCAATTTAAAATCTGATTAAGCTTGAAATAAAAGATACGACCTCAAGTTTTTGCTTCAGATTTGGTAGGCTTGTATCTTAATTATGAAGCAAATGAAAGGCTACATTTGAAACTTTACAACAAATCTGATGACATCAATTTTTCTATTGTCAACTTTTCTTTTCTATGCAGCAATTTACCAGCTTCTGCTTATGGTTTATTTGTTTCCAAATTAATATACTATGGTAGAGCTTGTTCCCACTAGAGGAACTTTGTACAGCAAAGCTAGGGGCTTGCAAATAAATTGTTGACCCAAGGGTATTGCAAGCCTTAGCTTATCAAGGCCCTCAAAGAGTGTTATGGCCGTAATCACAGTACTGTCGATAAGTTTGATGTCTCTGTGTCCAGGATTGCCCTGGTCCCATAGTTCCATGTTCCTTTCACCCAAATTTGTTTACACACGACAGGTGTAGCTTGCTAAACATGAGGAGCTCACCCTTCCACCACACCCGGCCTCACTTCCCTGGTGGAAGTTCATGTGTCTAGCCTAACTTATCAGTTTCAAAGTTTTTACTTTTGGATTGTGATTCATTTGTTTTTTATTGATGATTGATCAATCATCCATAACTTAGGATTTGGAAAAACATTTCAATCCAAGATAAATAAGATATATGTTATTCTCTATATATGGCTTACAGTATATTATTATATAATTTGGTATTCTAGTTTCACCACTATGTATTGTAATACCTCCAATTTGTAATTGTTGTAGTTGCTAGGTTTCCAAAAATTTAAAATAATTGGTAGCCAAATTTAAAAAATTTGTGAAAATATAGTCCTTTTTCAAGTATTTTTCCACAAATTTGCTAAAATAGGTTACTTTTTGAAAGAATTCCTCAGAAATTAGTAGACAATGGCGATTTTGGTTACCAGGAATGAAGACATAATAGAGCCGATTGAATGGGGTTTCCTGGTCCCATTCACAAAAAGGGTAGGAGAGCGCACTGCCATGTTTAACTAAATAATTTGCCCAGTTTAGTAAGTTTTATTATTTTATTGTTTTTTTTTTCTCTCTCCTTTTTTATATATTGATCTGTTATGTTTTGATTTTTAATAATTTTTTAATGAGATGACATTAAGATATCCACGAGGGTGTTATTTTAACTTGTGATAGAGAACAAAGAATTTTACAGCATTTGTTGAAGCTCAGATATGGCATATTTCTGTATCCTCGTGTGTCCAAAGTTCGTGGTACTAAGCTTTTTTTGCAAAATTTAATTACCAAATCGAACAAGAATGATCCCGGTTGTAATCTCACCTTAAAATTCTCGTTAAAATCCATGCAAATCCCCAAAGCAGTGGTTATTTTCAGTCACAGAATCTGGAACACATCGTTGGTAAACAAAACTGTCACAGACGATGAAATTTTGTATATGTGCTGGAAGTTCGTGGGAGGTCATTAAACCACGTGACCGTGTAACAGAGTAAGGCCAAATTGGTTTTTTTTATGTTGATAAAGAGTAAATTAACCATGATTACATGCCTTTCAGTTTTAAATTTCTCTCTTCTATTTTTTCAGTTTTTTTTCTTGACATTAAGCCACGTGACCAAATACAGGATAAGGCCAAAAAAAAAAAAAATGTTGATATGTTGTAAATTGACCATGGTTGCATGCTATCAGTTTAAATTTCTGTATTTTTTTTTCTTGTCATTTAAATAAAAAATAAAATAAAATAAAATAATTTATGAACTGATTTTATTGATTTATTTTATTTAGTTTATTTTTCACAATGTATACATAAAAATTTATCCCCCCTCCTTACAGCCTTCAATGTGGTGCAAAATCTCAAGTGAACCCAGTGTTGACATACGTCACACTGGGCCCAATTGGTAAATTGAAGCACATTGGAGGCTCTAATTTCTCTCGGAACAAACAACTTACACACACAACACTTCTCACTTTCGTCAATTTCATTCTCGCTCTCAGACTCACTAAAACTGTCATTCGATATGTAATACGATGAAGGCCCTGGTTGTTGTGAAGACTGGATTTTTTCAACTGTTGTTTTGGATTTTACATTAATTTTTTCAGTTTTAGACCTCTTTGATTTTTCAGATGGAGTTTTCTGGCCCTTTTTGTAGACTTTTATTTTTTCAAATACACAATCTTCTGTTATCGGCTGTCCCGATGTTATCTTGCTTAATGATTTTCTCTGTTTTCCCTTTCTAATGCTTTTATTTTTCTTCACCTGTTTTAGTTTGTTGTCTAAAAAAGAGCTTGGTGATGATGTTCCACAAGAGATGGCATTAGTTCCAGTCTCATTATCTGGTGATGGTACAAATGGTATCTCTGGTGGATTATCATCATTGAGTAAGGCATGGTTACCAGTCTCACTGTCTTCATTTAAAGTGGTGAAGACAGTAGCTGGTGCACAGGATGTTACTGGAATTGAATCTTTATTAAATGGATAAATTCCACATTTCCTGAAGCCTGAAAACAAATTGTCTGCACACATGGCTTTAGAGTAAGCTTTACACACTAAATGGCATATATCATATCTTGTTATACAACTGTTTGTCTCTCGTATGAATGTATGACACAAATTATTATAATATAATGACAGTGGCCCATAGCATGTGACATCCAGTGGTTGTAAAATATGGGAAGTATGAGCAGGTAATATAAACAAAATTATTTTGTTTTCTCTTGCCCATTCAATTATATCTGTGGCGATGTGAGAGGAATGGCCATCTAATAATAATAAAATGTTCTGATCTGGCTCTCTGTTTGGAATATATTTAGAAAAATGATTTTTCAAATATTTTCTAAACACGTCCGTATTTGACCAACCAGTCTCTGATACTGATCCATCAACACCAGGAGTTCCATCTTGCAACAAATCTGGCAGCATTCTAGCCCCAGGAAAAACAAAAAAAGGTGGAATGGCAACCCCTGAAGCACTCCCTGCACCAATTACAGTAACTGTTTGTGATCTTGGTGAAGTCACTGCCTGTGGCTTAAAATCCGACTGGGAAGAAGTCACTACTAACGGAGGTTTGTTACTAGTTACAAAACCTGTCTCATCTATGTTAAAAATAAGGTGAGGCTTATCCTTTAAGTTATATTTTAATAAGATTTCATCAAGTTCTTTAAAATAATTGTGAACAGTAGTAAGGGAAGCACCCTTGGCTCTAGCTAGCTCCAACGATCTTGCTTGGACAACTTTTATTTCAGACCATCTGCTTCGAAAGCTCCGAAACCAGGATAATGTAAGTGGATGATTAATAGACCGTTTATGTAGTTGAACAGCATAATCTGAAGCTATGTCAGTGAGTTCTTGGCGAGTATAGCCATATCCTAGTTTAGCCATTTCTACCAGATGGTTTACTAATTTAATCTCTTCTTCCAGTGACAGCACTGGATCCCTCCCAGTGGTAACACAGTCAATATCAATTAACCCTTTTACTCTGTCTCTGAGGGTTTGTTCCGGTATGCCATAACGCCGTGAAGCAGCATAAACAGATATACCAGTGGCAGTGACTGCATTGTATGCATCAGCCAGCTTATCATTTGTATACAAACGATATCTTTTTCATGTCTGATTGGAAGCTAAAAAAAAAAAAAAAAACAGAAAATTCTTATGGTTTCCAAAATAGAATAAAATAATAATAAAGTTACTGAATTTATTATTTTTATTATTTATGAATTTATTTATTATTCTTATATATTTATTTATTATATTAATATTTTTATTATAATTACTACAACTATATATATATATATATATATATATATAATATACTAGTATATATTATATTATACTATAGTGTCTATATGTATAAACAAGTGTATTTATTATGAATTTAGACCATTTTTTTATATACCTGACGATGTCAAATTGCTTTATTTCTTTATTCATAAGTAAAAATAGTTAAAATTGTAATAAAGTTCTTTTTAAGCGATGTCATTTTAACTGAAAACAACTCTATGGCGATTTTTTAGATAAAAAATCGGCGTTTTTGTTCCAATGATAATTTGATTGGCTTGGCCTTGTGACGTCAATGTTTACATTTGCGAAGTAGGTCAGAGGCTCCACATTGCAGACGACATGGGTAACACTCGCACTCTCTTGTTTAAAATTGTTAAAACAAGAAAAAATATCGGGGACATTTCGGTAATAGTGGGAATGTTATAAAATGGAGTTTTCTCGTTTTTTACAAGTTACTTACCGGTTTAAAACGCATATTTATGTATTTTATGCAATGTGCGTCCTTGGATACGTCTGTAGACCTCGGATGAAAAGTCACGAGTTGTTCCGAGAATTCGTCAGCGAAACTTTCGGAATAAACAAAATGCCACGAACTTGACGCTACCACGAAGTAAGAGCACCGGAGGATACTATCATTTACTGTACCGGCCATAACTGAAGACTTATCAAGAGCAAAAACTCTAACTGGAAACAAAACGAACAAAATTATTTACTTAACAGGAGTATACAAATATTAAACAAATCAACCAAAAAAATTCATTTTTGAAACAATAAACAAATTAAAAACACAAACAATAAGTCGTTTCAAAGCCATTTTTTACAAAAAATACGGCGGAAAATGTCGACTCATTTTATTCAAATTTTTGTACAGTTGACACGATTTGGCCATCAAATATGGCCGACTTTTTCCTTGAATAAAGACATGATTTTTTGGTTAAATAGAATTGTCGGCAGAGATGTTATTATTTGCAGGAAATGGTCTAAGAAAAGGAAATGATAGTCTGCTTCAGCGCAAAACTTTTAACATCAAAACTTCCGGCTATTGAAACCACGCTCAACATCCTGTTTGGATTGAAATTTTTGAGCGATGGGTGTCCAACTTACCAGAGAGAAAGTCCGCTAGAAAAACACCACGGTTTGTAATTAATTTGTAAGATATCTCTAAATTTATACTCACTTATTGATGACGAAGCCGGTACCTTTTTAAAATTGTCAAAAATTAAGTTAATTTTGACCGGAAATTTCTTTAAAACGGAAATGGCAGACAAAGCAGGATCTTCCTTTCACGTCACGTGACTTACTGCGCGTAATTTATGTTGGAATTGTATAAATTTAAGAATCAAACTGAGTAGTTTTAAGAAAACGAATTCGACTAAAGTACCTTGCTTAAAAATAATTTATGTGTAATTTTAATAAATATTTTCTCCGAAAATAAAATTTAACCATTTCAAATACTATTCATAATATTTTTAATATTTTATTAGACATTTTAATCACGAATTATCATTTATTATATTTTCATATCGATCTTGAAATTTAAAGTCAGTCTCGTTTAAATCTCTATGGGATCGTGATTTGGATGTTTAGCAAGGTGAGCCAAGAGCAAAAATCTGAATGTATGCATAACAACCGGTGACGGCATTCTGTGAATGTCTTTCCATGTGGAAGTTCTTTTTTGCCTTAATTTGTCATTAACTTTTCCAGTCTTGCAAATGCTAAACTGCCGAAGTTATGCAATTTGGGTGAATGTCGGACCTGTGCCGGTGGCTGACCTTGGCTTCAATAGCTATGTAACCCCCCTCCCCACCCTTTCAATTTTTACACCTCTTGTGAGTCTTGTTACACTGGCCGCTGAGGCCTATTGAATAAGACACCAGTCTACAAATCCAGGGTCTCTCACTGCTGTGAGTTCGAGCCCAGCTCGGACCACATGTGGAAAAGTAAATTTACCATGCCTTTACTGGTTCACCCGGTGTCAGTATAAATTATGTGACTGATGGAGTGTACATACGGTTGTCTGTGGCGTACTGACTCGATGAGCTAGCACCTTAAAGTCACCCTGAGTATGCCCTAGTACAAGGCAGACCATGAAACATTCTCTTCACATCCATACACATAACTTGTTCATAGATAATGATTAATCCATGGAAATTAAAAAAAGTTCTGATTGTTAAAAATTGCTGATGTGACGTTAAGCAACATTCAATAACAACAACAACAGTATTGTCACACTGTTTTCTGTTGTGTGTGAATTTCAGATTTCAAAGTGCATTATTTCTGTGATATTAATTCAAATGTACATTTGTTGATAGTAAATATATGGTATCGAACTTGGGATCAGGACAATTTGTACCCAAGACCTTTCGTACCTTGGACATTTCGTACCTATTTGGACAATTTGTACCCAAATGTCAGGTCGGTTCGCAGCTGGTTCGTACCCAAACAAAAGAACGTTTCGTACCCATTTGGACAATTCAAAGTTTACTCAACGCCGTATAACCAAAGACATATATAACGGTTATATATGTCTCTTGTGTAACAATGCAAATTTAAATAAAGTATAAAGACTATTTAAAAAAAGGACACAATAAAAAAATAGGGTAAAATAGAAAAACAACTCAATAAATTTCAGAAAATGAAGATAAAAAGAAATATCTTTTAAGAGATTTATAACAAATTTAATAATAAGAAGAAAAATACAGTTGTGCAGAATACAAAATGTGCAAAATGATGTACGGGGAACCTTCAATTGGTATGAAACATCATGTTTACTAATGTGATTTTCATTGGGTAATATGAAAATAGGCATTGCCTATCCCGGGAAATGTCCAAATTTGTTATCGGGTTATTGTGCACACACACACACACACACACACACCAAAAAGGGATGGCACACATTGTTTTGTCTCACCAAATACTAGTGGGACTGACTATAGTTAACTACCGCCGAGTTCTTGCGTCATCTTTCAATCATGTAACTGAGTTTTGGTATGATCTCTCCAGGGACACAAAAGGCTATTCAATTACCCAATATAGTGAATATACTAATCCATACCACGACAACATTCTCACGTTGTAATGTCTTCTCATCTTGAGTCACCTTTTACCATACCATGTGAATAATTTAATCTACTGATTTATGGATTGCATAAATAACTACTCCTGTTTCTTAAAACAAGATGTGTATCATATCACAGTTCAAGATTGTCCCATTCAATTAATGAAGCAGTTATACCAATGAAAAACAAACATACTAATCCGCCGGCATGTCCAAATCACAATCCAGGAGTAAAGTAAAAAAAACTTTGAAACTGACAAGTTACTAAAAACGCGAACTTCCACCAGGGAAGTGAGACCGAGTTTTCTGGAAGGATAAGCACCTTCTGTTAGCTAGTTACACCGGCCACGTGTGTAATCAATATTAAGTGAAGGGAACATGGAACTAAAACATCCAGGTCAATATTGGACACAGAGACATCAAACTTCTCAACAATACAGTGATGATGGCCATAAAACTTTTTGCCGAAGGCCCTGATAAGCCTAGGCTTGCAATATCCCTTGGTCAACAATCCATTCGGTTTGTGACCGCCTTGGTTGCTCAGTGGTATAGCATCCTCCTGGAGAGTGGAAGGTTTTTGGTTCAAACCTGACTTGTGTTATACATGACAATACTTTAAAATTTGAGTTACTGCTTCCTCATTTTGCAAGCCACATTTGGCTTAGAGGATAGATTATCGACTGGTTATAGAATTATATTAAGTGGGAGTGGAATGCTTGTCTGTGACTCTGTTAGGCAGCACCTTTAACCCACAACCCGATATTAATACAGTGGTATGAGGGTAAGCTCCTCTTACACCTTCAACATTCACAGGCATATAGTACCATGATGAGAATTTCTAAAGCACATACCATTGCAAGTAACAAATGATATGATTAAAACTTGACAGGGTTGTACTGAAATAATGTTAATTTTAGCCCAGCCCCTTTAAGTTTCACTGCATGAAGAGCCCCAGCCCCGGAGAGTTGAAAATGCTTTTTCACTCATATCGAGACGTTTAATTCTAGGATGGTGGGTTGGAGTTTTTTTTACCCCAGTCAAGATTATTCATTATTCACCTAAATTGAAATGAAATATTCTGGGATGATATACTAGAAAGATGGTGCGTTAAGATTTATATTGAAATGGTCGCTTATGTGGATAGTGGAGTGGAAATTGGCATTTATTCACTTATACCAACTTTTTTTCGAGAACCAAGTCTGGGATATTGAAGAAGGTAATGTTGATTTTATCCTAGTTAAAATTTTTACTGATATTCATTCCAAGAACTAAATTATTGAAATCCCCTGCCAGCATCAGTAGGCCAGTCGCCATCCCTGGAGGTTTTCAAGGAGTCAATTCAGACCTTACCTAAGTGGATCTCAACTACAGTCAGCTGCTAAACTCAACATGAAGTGTTTTATTATTGTTATTTTCATCACAACTTTTTGGGACTGCGGTCCATCTCATTGCACAACATGTACAGTTTCCTCATCAGTTATGTCCAAGTTAGATTTTTGATGAGTGCAGCCATTGTAGTTGAAGTCAGTTCTAGTCAGCACCTTAAAGTCAAACTGGTCCAGCTCGATCAGCTGATCATGATATCCACGTCACATGTAAACAAAGAAGAGGATTTGTCAATATTTACATTAAATTCGGAATAAATTCAATAAATTTTATCTGTATTTTCATAAAAATGATTATTGGGACGAACTGTTAATTAATTCTTTTGAAAAACGCATTTTATTATTTTTTCTTAAAAATCGATCGTTTGTGAAAACGTCTTTCCCGTCCTGACGAACGCCATTTTTGTTTAAACTGCATTCAGCGAGGGTCACAGATGCACTCAAAATTTGGATTCAATTAAGTAATAATATGTGAAAAAGAGTTACCGTAGAAGTCGTATACTGTGGTTATGCTAACCTCGTGAATAATTTTGTGTCAGGTAACTATGGTTATCGATTTATCTAACTTGAAATCGGCAAATTTTGTATCTTCCCGCATTGTATACTGTGTGATCATGGTTGATGCACGTGGGAAAGTCGGTCGCTGATTGGCTTGCAGTGGTTATCGATCTGAATTGAACTTTGACCCAATCAAAAGAAATCACGTCATCGCGAATCTTGAAACGCTACACTTGGAGATCAGCCAGAATGGCGAAAGAAACGTAAATATTTGGTACTCGATCAACCTATTTAAATTATTACTTGTTTCAATGAATAATTTTCACGATAATCGTTTCTTGGTTTCATTTCTGATGTACGAGACGGGCGAGATTTCCCTCCATATGGAGCTCACTTCCTGTCGATTTGACCCCTTCAATGGCCTTGAGAAAAAAAGTGAAAAGTGGTGCACGCGCGGCGTCAAATGATTTGGACGTACGGTCTATAGAATTTTTACACAATTTTCTATGACGTCATAATACATACGTGTTACCTATAGACGGGAAATTCCCGGCGCTTCGCGCCGGGACATTTCCCGTATGAATATTGAATTCTTATTGAGTACGAAACGTCTTGGGTACGAATGCGATTCTTATTGGGTACGAAATGTCTTGGGTACGAAACGTCCTGTATTCTCAAACTTGGGTTACCTTCTTCTGCTGTTTCACAGAAAAAGTATCACATAGCTATGCTTTTTAACGTTTCTTACCTACACTAGTTTTCCAGTCATTGTATTTATGACAGTGAATTATGCTTTATTTCCATAGAAAATCAAATAAATTTGAATAAAGATTGATATTTTTCACTTACTTGCAGTGTGTGCCAAACTTTCAAAATGATTAATGGACATTCGGTCTGGTAAACCTAGAAACTTTACCAGACGTAAAGTTTTTTACTGGACCAAAAATTCTTCAATAAAAAGAAAACAATTATACGGTTTTGTAAATATTTACTTATTTTCTCCTTTAAAACGGAAAGCTATGGGAGGCACAAATTATGAAGAAAATTTGAAAGAAAATTTAAGAAACATTGGATGGAGGGGCGACCATGGTTGCAATTTGACAAGGAGAAACGAGTCGGGTCGGGTCGAGTTAGGGAGGCGTAGCACACAATAATAATTTAAAAGGTCAGAATACATTTATTTATGGAAGTACAAATAAATGTATTCTGGCCTTTTAAATTATTATTGTGTGCTGCGCCTCCCGACCCGTAAAATTCAAAGTAGTGTGTGCATTTCATTACACATTTCCCCTCGTCAAATTGCAACCATGGTCGCCCCTCCATCCAATGCTGCTTAAATTTTCTTTCACGTTTTCTTCATAATTTGCGCCTCCTGTTGCTTTCCGTTTTATTGGTTTCCCTGGAATAGCTCCTGGAAGGTATATTTCAGGTTAAACATTTTTGTAATAACGGAAGTCGGATGGCAATAATAAAATTCGAATTGGATCGGAACTATAAATCCGAATTTTTGGCGCTCTCTATTTTCCGAACTGGTTACCAGACATACGGTCCAGAAAAATCTGATTTTTTATAGGACCAGCGGTAATTTTATTGGACTTGTCCGATGGTCCGACGAAGTTTGGCACACACTGTACTTGTACCTAATCTTAACAGGAAATCTATATGTATCTGTGACTGGCATAGAATACTTCTCCACAGAGTAAAATCTCAAGTCCTATGGGATTTAACTTGCTGAAAAACCAGGCAAATGGCGGATCCATTTGCACGTAAAAGGTCACCAAGGACATCATTTCAGGTGTAAACATCACCATTTATGTCATGTAGAATCCACCATATTGTCAAGAAATGATGCATTTGTTATTATATGAAATCCACCTGAGCCTGATGGCATGGGGGTATGATTATTTCCACTGGCATATCTGGCAGATTTTGAATAGTCAGTCCAAATAAGAGGAATTGGTATACTGAAAAAATTATCAGACCTATTAACAAACACAACCTTTCATAGAACAGAGCAAAAATAGCACACAGACAATTTGCAATTTATGCCTCACACAAAATCTGATGCCTAAATCTCACTTGATATCAGTTTGGTAAAAACTGACTTTGTAAAGTCTTACTGAAGCGTGTGCAATTTTTCAGAAAAATAATGTCTGATCGTACTGGTTAGTGTCCAAGGGGTTTGGCAGGTAGGCAATCATGCTTTTTGATCACACTGTTTTTAGAAGCCACTATGTCTTCATTTATTAACCATTTGCTGAGGTCACATTGTTTCTATCTTGCAGGGATTGAGATTAACAGGGGCATAGCTAGGTTTCCACAAATTAAAAATCATTAGTAGCCAAATTGTCAAAATTTGTGAAAATATAGTCCTTTTTAAAGTATTTTTTCCACAAATATGCTAAAATAGGTTACTTTTTGAAAGAATTCTTTAGAAATTAGTAGCCAATGGCGATTTTGGCTACCAGGAATGGAAACATAGGCATAGTAGCCCATGGCCCCCAGTTTGGCTGGGGTCCCAAAGTTTTAAAGATTTTTGTTATGTATTGCTACTACAACTTCTCTTCAAAAGGGAGCTAGGCCCCTAACTCAAAGTAGTTCAGCTTCATCCCAGTGTTGACTTTTATTTTCAGAAGCCACCATGTTTCCATCCAGACTGGTGAGATTAAGACCAGTTTTGTTCCATCATATTAAACGTAACATTGGACTAACAGCAGCAGCATCACAGAAAGCTAGTCTTGATCCCATACAAAAACTATTTATACTAAAAACAAAAGAGTATGAACAAAAGAAAAAGTAAGTCACCTTAGGTCTGTGTGTGTGTGTCAGCTCATCTTTGGTCTGTGTGCGTGTCAGCTCATCTTTGGTCTATGTGTGTGTCAGCTCATCTTAGGTCTATGTGTGTGTCAGATCATCTTAGGTCTATGTGTGTGTCAGCTCATCTTTGGTCTGTGTGTGTGTCAGCTCATCTTAGGTCTGTGTGAGTGTCAGCTCATCTTAGGTCTATGTGTGTGTGTCAGCTCATCCTAGGTCTGTGTGTGTGTGTCAGCTCATCTTTGGTCTGTGTGTGTGTCAGCTCATCTTAGGTCTATGTGAGTGTCAGCTCATCTTAGGTCTGTGTGTGTGTGTCAGCTCATCCTAGGTCTGTGTGTGTGTCAGCTCATCTTTGGTCTGTGTGTGTGTCAGCTCATCTTAGGTCTGTGTGAGTGTCAGCTCATCTTTGGTCTATGTGGTGTGTCAGCTCATCCTAGGTCTGTGTGTGTGTGTCAGCTCATCTTAGGTCTATGTGAGTGTCAGCTCATCTTAGGTCTGTGTGTGTGTGTCAGCTCATCTTTGGTCTATGTGTGTGTCAGCTCATCTTAGGTCTGTGTGTGTGTGTCAGCTCATCTTAGGTCTATGTGAGTGTCAGCTCATCTTAGGTCTGTGTGTGTGTGTCAGCTCATCTTTGGTCTATGTGTGTGTCAGCTCATCTTTGGTCTGTGTGTGTGTCAGCTCATCTTAGGTCTGTGTGAGTGTCAGCTCATCTTTGGTCTATGTGTGTGTGTCAGCTCATCCTAGGTCTGTGTGTGTGTGTCAGCTCATCTTAGGTCTATGTGAGTGTCAGCTCATCTTAGGTCTGTGTGTGTGTGTCAGCTCATCCTAGGTCTATGTGTGTGTGTCAGCTCATCTTTGGTCTATGTGTGTGTGTCAGCTCATCTTAGGTCTATGTGAGTGTCAGCTCATCTTTGGTCTATGTGTGTGTGTCAGCTCATCCTAGGTCTGTGTGAGTGTGTCAGCTCATCTTTGGTCTATGTGTGAGTGTCAGCTCATCTTAGGTCTATGTGTGTGTCAGATCATCTTAGGTCTATGTGTGTGTCAGCTCATCTTAGGTCTATGTGAGTGTCAGCTCATCTTTGGTCTATGTGTGTGTGTCAGATCATCTTAGGTCTATGTGTGAGTGTCAGCTCATCTTAGGTCTATGTGTGTGTCAGATCATCTTAGGTCTATGTGTGTGTCAGCTCATCTTAGGTCTATGTGTGTGTCAGCTCATCTTTGGTCTGTGTGAGTGTCAGCTCATCTTAGGTCTATGTGTGTGTGTCAGTTCATCTTAGGTCTATGTGTGTGTCAGATCATCTTAGGTCTATGTGTGTGTCAGTTCATCTTTGGTCTGTGTGAGTGTCAGCTCATCTTAGGTCTATGTGTGTGTCAGATCATCTTAGGTCTATGTGTGTGTCAGATCATCTTAGGTCTATGTGTGTGTCAGTTCATCTTTGGTCTGTGTGAGTGTCAGCTCATCTTAGGTCTATGTGTGTGTCAGTTCATCTTTGGTCTATGTGTGTGTCAGATCATCTTAGGTCTATGTGTGTGTCAGTTCATCTTTGGTCTGTGTGAGTGTCAGCTCATCTTAGGTCTATGTGTGTGTCAGATCATCTTAGGTCTATGTGCGTGTCAGCTCATCTTTGGTCTGTGTGCGTGTCAGCTCATCTTGGGTCTATGTGTGTGTCAGATCATCTTAGGTCTATGTGTGTGTGTCAGTTCATCTTTGGTCTGTGTGAGTGTCAGCTCATCTTTGGTCTGTGTGAGTGTCAGCTCATCTTAGGTCTATGTGTGTGTCAGATCATCTTTGGTCTGTGTGCGTGTCAGCTCATCTTGGGTCTATGTGTGTGTCAGATCATCTTAGGTCTATGTGTGTGTGTCAGTTCATCTTTGGTCTGTGTGAGTGTCAGCTCATCTTAGGTCTGTGTGTGTGTCAGTTCATCTTTGGTCTGTGTGAGTGTCAGCTCATCTTAGGTCTATGTGTGTGTGTCAGCTCATCTTAGGTCTATGTGTGTGTCAGATCATCTTAGGTCTATGTGTGTGTCAGATCATCTTTGGTCTGTGTGAGTGTCAGCTCATCTTAGGTCTATGTGTGTGTCAGATCATCTTAGGTCTATGTGTGTGTCAGATCATCTTAGGTCTATGTGTGTGTCAGATCATCTTAGGTCTATGTGTGTGTGTCAGCTCATCTTAGGTCTATGTGTGTGTCAGATCATCTTAGGTCTATGTGTGTGTCAGATCATCTTTGGTCTGTGTGAGTGTCAGCTCATCTTAGGTCTATGTGTGTGTCAGATCATCTTTAGTCTGTGTGAGTGTCAGCTCATCTTAGGTCTATGTGTGTGTCAGATCATCTTAGGTCTATGTGTGTGTCAGATCATCTTAGGTCTATGTGTGTGTCAGCTCATCTTTGGTCTATGTGTGTGTCAGCTCATCTTTGGTCTGTGTGAGTGTCAGCTCATCTTAGGTCTATGTGTGTGTCAGATCATCTTTAGTCTGTGTGAGTGTCAGCTCATCTTAGGTCTATGTGTGTGTCAGATCATCTTAGGTCTATGTGTGTGTCAGATCATCTTAGATATAAGTGAAATACTTTAGACTAGAAAGAAAACCATTCAACCAGGTAAATCCAAATTAACATGTCTGTCATTATCAAACATGATGTTCAAGATGGTCCTCTAATAGTAAAATTATCTGAGAAATTGTCTTTTTAAGAATTGAATTGCACTTTTTACGTTGTTATCGGGGTGTAACAACGTGAAAATTATCACAAATTATGCGTAAAACCGCTGCGCTACGCTATGCGGTTTTACACAATTTGTGATAATTTTCACATTGTTACACCCCGATAACAACGTAAAAAGTGCAATTCAATTCTTATAATTACAAACCAACCTTGAAATTTAAGTTTTAAGCTGACCTACATTTCCGAACTGAGCAGCTGATTTTCAGAAAATCGACGTTACAAGGTTGAACTGCGTATTAATACAATAAATGACATTTTATGAAACAATAAAATATCCGATAAAAAAGCTGAAATATTTTGAATTTATATCTTTTTATTTATTTCCTAGTTATTTCAGTCAACATATAAATTACGTTACATTTAAATCCATTGACAAAAAGGGACTATATTATGTCTCGCAATCATGAAAACAAACAACACTTTGTACAACGTCATACCTGACGGCCATACGTTTGTAGGACAGGCGTGTTTACATGTTGTTTTTATCAATAACATAAGAAAAAACTGCATTTGTTGAATGAAGAGTGTGTTAAACAAACCCTGAAACCAACTGTTGACGTGGAATTAATGTTTTCTTGGATGAATCAATGTTTTACCACTTATGAACTTGATTTTGAGATGAGGGATTCTGTCACCGTTGGTAGCTGTATGGGCTGATCAGGGACATTTTGAGAAGGTAAACAAGCGGTATTTACGGGTAAATTTTGGAATATAGAATGTTATCAATTTTATTAAATTATTATTGGCATGCCTACCACTGTCATTATCATTATAAGATATAGTTCAGGCTCAACAATCTGACTTATCTGCACACCGACATTGCATTCCTCAAAATATTTATCCTGATCCCCGTCTATACATTGTCGTGGGGGATAAAATGTCTTTGCTTTTAAAAGGATACGTATGTGATGGTTTTTAAACAAAACACCCCGCACTGAGGTTTGTCATCCGAGAATACCATGGTGCGTGTCATATTGCTTATCGATTTTGAAAAATATTTCATAAATATACAATCTTAAAGGTAAATTATTCAAAATATCGGTGAAGATTAATCAGAACATGTTTGAATTAATTCGTCAAAATTTTAATTTATAAAAAAATCGAAGTATATTAATGTTTTATGTGAAATCGTTCCCGATCTCCCCATTTGTTTACAGTTATTAATAGAATTCAGTTGTTGTTGTTGAGATGGGTAATCCCCGAAACGGGCCGCAAATAGTTCCGGTAGAAAACGTTGTTATTGGAAAATAACACCGTGTTTTTGCAAGACAACAACCAATGAAAATGCTCTAAATTGTGTAACAACGCGAAGTTTGTAATTATTAGTAAATATCAACTTTTATTATGAAAAATACCAGAATCATGAACAAGGGAAAGAATGAGACATCAAATCTTGGTTTTTGGGAAATGCAAAATTGCTAAGTACTTTGGCTTTTAAAGAATTAAAAAAAAGTAATAGATTGTTGGAATCAAGAGACTCAACTCAAATACTAGCACTCGCTAATACTTTAATTTATTGTTTCGCAATTAGCACTCACTAAAGTACTTTGATTATTTTTTCAGGGCTGCTGGCGGTGAGTTAGTTGATGCAGATCCTAAAGTAATAGCCGAGTTAACTAAAGACTTAAATAAGGTTAAATCTATGTATGGAGCAGACAAAGAAGATTTAACTAAAATGCCAGCCTTTAATTTCTCAGGTAGATATATATACACACATACACACACATATATATATATATATAATATTTATATTAGGCCAAATAGAAAAAAATGTGTTTCCAGTTATCATGGTTATACATCTTGAAAACTATAAACCTGTTTTATAGTCATGTTTAGAGCTGAAATGAATGTTTGCATATTCAATTACGAATAGATTTGTAGCAGTATTTGTATATTTTTTTCTATGAGAGAACATGGGGTAAAATAATTCTAATGAAAGAATAAGGTTATACATCCTTTAAACCTACTTTCAGATGCTTCCTGTCTTTTTTTTCATTTATTAATGAAAAGGCTTATTCATCCAAACAATCTTCAAAAAGTTGGGAAAGACTGTACAGTCTTACAGATCCTGCCATGAGATTTCTGTGTACTTCCTGACATTGCATCATGACATGATTATGTCCCTTTAAATTATTTATCCTTTTTAGCTCACCTGGCCTAAAGGCCATGTGAGCTTTTGCCATCACTCGGCGTCCGTCGTCCGTCAGTCAGTCCGTCTGTCAGTCCGTCTGTAAACTTTTCACATTTTGGCTATCTCCTCTGAAACCCCTGAACCAATTTTAACCAAACTTTACAGGAATGATGTATGGAAGGTCCTTTACTTAGATTGCCGAAATTTTTTGATCCGCCAAAAAACATGGCTGCCAGCGCAGAAGATAGTTTAACATTGGGCCCTATGGAAAACGCACATTTTGGCTATCTCCTCTGAAACGGCTAAAGCGAATTCAATTAAACTTTACAGGAATGATGTATGGAAGGTCTTTGCAAAGATTGCGAAATTTTTCTGATCCGCCTAAAAACATGGCTGCCAGCGGGGAACATAGTTTAACATTGGACCCTATGGGAAAAACTTATTTTGGCTATCTCCTCTGAAACTACTAAAGCAAACTTAACCAAACTTTAGAGGAATGATGTATTGGAGGTCCTTCACAAAGATTGCCGAAATTTTTCTGATCCGCCTAAAAACATGGCCGCCAGTGCAGAAGATAGTTTAACATTGGACCCTATGGGAAAAACAAATTTTTGGTTATCTCCTCAGAAATGACTGAAGCGAATTTAACCAAACTTTACAGAAATGATGTATAGAAGGTCCTTTACTTAGATTGCCAAAATTTTTCTGATCCGCCAAAAAACATGGCCGCCAGTGCAGAAGATAGTTTAACATTGGACCCTATGGGGAAAGCATATATATGCTATCTCCTCTGAAGCTAGTGAAGCAAATTGAACCAAACTTTACAGAAATGATATATAGAAGGTCCTTTACATAGATTGCCAAAATTTTCTGATTGGCCAAAAAACATGGCTGCAAGGCAAAAGATAGTTTAACATTGGACCCTATGGGAAAAATGCATTTTGACTATGTCATCAGAAATGACTAAAGCAAATTTAACAAAACTTCACAGAAATGATGTATAGAAGGTCCTTTACTTAGATTGCCAAATTTTTTCTGATACGCCGAAAAACATGGCTGCCAGTGCAGAAGATAGTTTAACATTGGACCCTATGGGAAAAACGCATTTTTGACTATGTCCTCAGAAATGACTGAAGCAAATTAAATTCAACTTTACAGGAATGATGTATAGAAGGTCCTTTACATAGATTGCCAAAATTTTTCTGATTGGCCATAAAACATGGCTGCCAACGGAGAACATTGTTTCACATTGGACCCCATTGGAAAAGCATATATACAAATTTGCTTTAAAAGCATTTTAGTCAGGTGAGCGATACAGGCTCAGCCACACTGAGCCTCTGGTTATTCAAAACAGAGTGTGTAATACATATTTTTGGGTTAAAGTTAAAACATGGCTGTCATGGTTTACTGTTCATATAGTCTTAATCATTAAATCTGTGACTATTTTGAACAATGTTAAAGAAATCATGAATATATAGTCGTCATTCAGCCTTCCTGTAAATAAGGTTCTAATTCTTATGTCTTGTGCTATATACACAGTTTCCATAACAAAGACCCTATATAGCTCTATTCCAGAAAAGATACAGAGTTTCTCTCTGCTGCCAAATACTAAGATAATGTTGTAATAACAGCCTACAAGTAATTGAATGGTTTATTGGTATTTATTTCAGCTCTAGACATGTATATTAGAATATTATAGATATTGATGATACAGCAACTATTTTGATATATAGATGAAAGTCATGGGTTCAAATGTCAAGGCCATTGATGCAAAAAAAATTGAAATCATTATTTATGTGAAAAAGATTTATAGAAAAATCTTGACAATGTTTAAAGGTTTTGACTTTGTGGTATCAGTATTTAGCTCACCTGACCAGAAGGACATGAGCTTCTGGCAAAGCGCATCTTGTATATATCAATGTACTTGCATTGGTAACACCTTTTTTAGCTCACCTGAGCAGAAGGACATGAGCTTCTGGCAAAGCACATCTTGTATATATAAATGTACTAAGTTTCCATAAATTTAAAATAATTAGTAGCCAAATTTTCAAAATTTGTAAAAATATAGTCCTTTTTAAAGTATTTTTCTACAAATTTGCTAAAAAAGGTTACTTTTTAAAAGAATTCCTCAGAAATTAGTAGCCAGTGGCGATTTTGGCTACCAGGAATAGAAACATAGAATGTATGTGCTTTGGTAACTTTTTTTTTAGCTCACCTGACGAGAAGGACATGAGCTTCTGGCAAAGCACATCTTGTATATATAAATGTGCATGCTTTGGTAACTTCTTTTTTAGCTCACCTGACGAGAAGGACATGAGCTTCTGGCAAAGCACATCTTGTACATATAAATGTGCATGCTTTGGTAACTTCTTTTTTAGCTCACCTGACGAGAAGGACATGAGCTTCTGGCAAAGCACATCTTGTATATATAAATGTGCATGCTTTGGTAACTTCTTTTTTAGCTCACCTGACAAGAAGGACATGAGCTTCTGGCAAAGCACATCTTTCATATATAAATGTGCATGCTTTGGTAACTTCTTTTTTAGCTCACCTGACGAGAAGGACATGAGCTTCTGGCAAAGCACATCTTGTATATATAAATGTGCGTGCATTGGTAATACATTTTTTAGCTCACCTGACCAGAAGGACATGAGCTTCTGGCAAAGCACATCTTGTATATATAAATGTGCATGCTTTGGTAACTTCTTTTTAGCTCACCTGACGAGAAGGACATGAGCTTCTGGCAAAGCACATCTTGTATATATAAATGTGCATGCTTTGGTAACTTCTTTTTTTAGCTCACCTGACGAGAAGGACATGAGCTTCTGGCAAAGCACATCTTTCATATATAAATGTGCATGCTTTGGTAACTTCTTTTTAGCTCACCTGACGAGAAGGACATGAGCTTCTGGCAAAGCACATCTTGTATATATAAATGTGCGTGCATTGGTAACACCTTTTTAGCTCACCTGACCAGAAGGACATGAGCTTCTGGCAAAGCACATCTTGTATATATAAATGTGCATGCATTGGTAACACCCTTTTTAGCTCACCTGACCAGAAGGACATGAGCTTCTGGCAAAGCACATCTTGTATATATATAAATGTGTGTGCATTGGTAACACCTTTTTAGCTCACCTGACCAGAAGGACATGAGCTTCTGGCAAAGCGCGTCTTGTATATATAAATGTGTGTGCATTGGTAACACCTTTTTTCGACTTCTTCTCTGAAACTACTGGACAGATTTGAATGAAGCTTGGCCAGAAATATCCATTGGCCTGTGCAATTGACTGCTCACTGGCCACGCCCATATCGTTTGGCATGCTTGAATTAAAAAAAAAAGAAAGAAAGCTTGACCTGAATTGTGCCATTTCAGATTTAGTTCCTTTACAGCAGATGCATTAATCTTGACCTTGTGTTCTGTTACAGCAGATTATAGATTTTGTCTTATTTTTTTCAGCTGAGCATTCTGAAGACATTTTTGCAGAATATGTCTCTCCCAGAGGTGATATAGAGATTGTAACGCCAGAAGATGATGAACCAGAATTTGATGTAAAAAGACCATTTTATAATAGAAGTCGTATTGCATATGATGATTGATAGAATTATAGACTTTTAGTGATCTAAAACAGTGTTATTTGAGTTGGTTGTTTATGTGACATTCAAAAAAATTAAGATTTGTAAATTATTAAACTTAAATCACTGCTTTTATTTGTTTTATTCTTTATGAAGGATTTAGGTGAAGATAATATATTAAATGTCCCAGACAAAAGTAATTAATTATCTAGCTGTCAGTCTTAACAAGACTTGAATGCTGTAAATGTATTTATTTTCGCGGAATAGGGAATTTAGACATATCCACATAGTTAAATTTTTAATTTTTGCGTTTTTAAATATACACAGTAATACATTTAGCATAATATAATTTTTGCTGAGTAATAATTTTCATGCAAATCTAAGGTCTGCGGAATAAGCGAAAATCAGTGCACAATGAAAATAAATACATTTACAATATCAATATGGACTAATCTTTTGCCAAGCACTTCACATTTAGAGAAGAAAGTCACTGGTTCTTCAGAAGGGACACAAAAACTGTTGTCCTGTGTCACAGCAGGTGTTGCATGCTAAAGAACCCTCTGTTTACATTGCCTTAAAGCCACTTCACACACATCTGGTGTCACAGTTAAAGAACCCTCTATTTACGTTGCCTTAATGCCACTTCACACACCTTGCCTTAATGCCACGTCACACACATCTTGCCTTAATGCCACTTCACACACATTTACATTGCCTTAATGCCATTTCACACACTTCTTGCCTTAATGGCACTTGACACACATCTTGCCTTAATGCCACTTCACACACATCTTGCCCTAATGCCACTTCACACACATCTTGCCTTAATGCCACTTGACACACCTTGCCTTAATGCCACTTGACACACATCTTGCCTTAATGCCACTTCACACACATCTTGCCTTAATGCCACTTCACACACATCTTGCCCTAATGCCACTTCACACACATCTTGCCTTAATGCCACTTCACACACATCTTGCCCTAATGCCACTTCACACACACCTTGCCTTAATGCCACTTCACACACACCTTGCCTTAATGCCACTTCACACACACCTTGCCTTAATGCCACTTCACACAGGCATTGCCTTAATGCCACTTCACACACATCTTGCCTTAATGCCACTTCACACACATCTTGCCCTAATGCCACTTCACACACACCTTGCCTTAATGCCACTTCACACACACCTTGCCTTAATGCCACTTCACACCACCTTGCTTACTCACTTGCCTTAATGCCACTTCACACACACTTGCCTTAATGCCACTTCACACACACCTTGCCTTAATGCCACTTCACACAGGCATTGCCTTAATGCCACTTCACACACATCTTGCCCTAATGCCACTTCACACACATCTTACCTTAATGTCACTTCACACACATCTTGCCCTAATGCCACTTCACACACATTTTGCCCTAATGCCACTTTACACACATCTTGCCTTAATGGCACTTGACACACATCTTGCCTTAATGCCACTTCACACACATCTTACCTTAATGCCACTTCACACACACCTTGCCTTAATGCCACTTCACACAGGCATTGCCTTAATGCCACTTTACACACATCTTGCCTTAATGCCACTTGACACACATCTTGCCCTAATGCCACTTGACACACATCTTGCCTTAATGCCACTTCACACACACCTTGCCTTAATGCCACTTCACACAGGCATGGCCTTAATGCCACTTTACACACATCTTGCCTTAATGCCACTTTACACACATCTTGCCCTAATGCCACTTCACACACATCTTGCCTTAATGCCACTTCACACACACCTTGCCTTAATGCCACTTCACACAGGCATTGCCTTAATGCCACTTCACACAGGCATTGCCTTAATGCCACTTCACACAGGTCTTGCCTTAATGCCACTTTACACACATCTTGCCTTAATGCCACTTCACACACATCTTGCCTTAATGCCACTTCACACACACCTTGCCTTAATGCCACTTCACACAGGCATTGCCTTAATGCCACTTCAAACACATTGCCTTAATGCCACTTCACACACACCTTGCCTTAATGCCACTTCACACACATCTTGCCTTAATGCCACTTTACACACACATTGCCTTAATGCCACTTCACACATCTTGCCTTAATGCCACTTCACACACATCTTGCCTTAATGCCACTTCACACACACCTTGCCTTAATGCCACTTCAAACACATTGCCTTAATGCCACTTCAAACACATTGCCTTAATGCCACTTCACACACCTTGCCTTAATGCCACTTCACACACATCTTGCCTTAATGCCACTTTACACAGGTCTTGCCCTAATGCCACTTCACACACATCTTGCCTTAATGCCACTTCACACAGGTCTTGCCTTAATGCCACTTCACACACACATTGCCTTAATGCCACTTCAAACACATTGCCCTAATGCCACTTCACACACCTTGCCTTAATGCCACTTCACACACACCTTGCCTTAATGCCACTTGACACACATCTTGCCTTAATGCCACTTCACACACATCTTACCTTAATGCCACTTCACACAGGTCTTACCTTAATGCCACTTCACACAGGTCTTGCCTTGATGCCACTTGACACACATCTTGCCTTAATGCCACTTCACACACATCTTGCCTTAATGCCACTTTACACACACATTGCCTTAATGCCACTTCACACATCTTGCCTTAATGCCACTTCACACACATCTTGCCTTAATGCCACTTCATACACACCTTGCCTTAATGCCACTTCACACACACCTTGCCTTAATGCCACTTCACACAGGCATTGCCTTAATGCCACTTTACACACATCTTGCCTTAATGCCACTTCACACACATCTTGCCTTAATGCCACTTTACACACACATTGCCTTAATGCCACTTCACACATCTTGCCTTAATGCCACTTCACACACACCTTGCCTTAATGCCACTTCACACACATCTTGCCTTAATGCCACTTCACACACACCTTGCCTTAATGCCACTTCACACACATTTTGCCTTAATGCCACTTCACACACATCTTGCCTTAATGCCACTTCACACACACCTTGCCTTAATGCCACTTCACACACACCTTGCCTTAATGCCACTTCACACACACCTTGCCTTAATGCCACTTCACACACACCTTGCCTTAATGCCACTTCACACACACCTTGCCTTAATGCCACTTCACACAGGCATTGCCTTAATGCCACTTCACACACACCTTGCCTTAATGCCACTTCACACACATCTTGCCTTAATGCCACTTCACACACACCTTGCCTTATTTCCACTTCAAACACATCTTGCCTTAATGCCACTTCATACACACCTTGCCTTAATGCCACTTGACACACACCTTGCCTTAATGCCACTTCACACACACCTTGCCTTAATGCCACTTCACACAGGCATTGCCTTAATGCCACTTCACACACACCTTGCCTTAATGCCACTTCACACACATCTTGCCTTAATGCCACTTCACACACACCTTGCCTTATTTCCACTTCAAACACACCTTGCCTTAATGCCACTTCACACACACCTTGCCTTAATGCCACTTGACACACACCTTGCCTTAATGCCACTTCACACAGGTCTTGCCTTAATGCCACTTCACACATATCTTGCCTTAATGCCACTTCACACACATCTTGCCTTAATACCACTTAACACATACATTGCCTTAATGCCACTTCACACACACCTTGCCATAATGCCACTTCACAGAGGCATTGCCTTAATGCCACTTCACAGAGGCATTGCCTTAATGCCACTTCACACACATCTTGCCTTAATGCCACTTAACACACATCTGGTGGTGACCTCCATGTTATACCCTGCTCAATTAAATTTGAACTTGATTATTTTCCCATTGTTGAAATTTTCCAAATTGAAATTTAAAAAACATAAATTAACCAACCAACCACCCCTTACCCCCTGATAATTATGGCGTCTTGTTTCATTTGCTACTTACCTAAAGATTGGATAAAATCATGAATAGAACTCCTTGTAAAATGCCAACACTGATTTTGTGACAATTTTTACTTACAAAAAAAACATGTTTAGTTATCAATTTCTGCCAACATCACATTGTGCTGTACAAGCCACAGGAGTAGATTAACAATTCATTTCCGATTAAATTACAAAACAAGCCTACCAATCTATGTCTATATCACAATCCCAATTCAAAGTAAAAACAAAGATACTAATCCATGTTCTTGTGGCAGGCTGCCTGTGAAAGACACTCTCACTTAATGTCCATGTAACAGACTATTGCTAAAGAAAACATACGCAGTCTTCTAAATTAGTTCCAGTTCAATGACACAGCGCCAGTAAATTTTGTCTTGGAGCCAGGTAAATTTTAATGTCGGCAAGCTTATAAGGCACATAACAAAATCTGAACATGCATTTGAATAGAAATTACCAGTCTGCATGTGAAATATGATCTAGGCCTACAAACATGCTCTGTAGAGACCCTTATGGTTTGAATCTTTCTGAAATTCAACATTTGGCAGCAAGTAGGTTAATTACGGACAAGGAAGAGGTACATTTTAATCAAATCTGGTATGATGTTGAATAGTAGTGTTGTTAACATGTATTGTCCTGTGTCAAGTGAGCTTATTGATTGAATGGGGTTTTATGTCCAAGTCATGAATATTTCATTTATATCAAGATGTCACCAGCTATTGGTGAAGTGGCAGAAAATGTTTAACTTTGCAATGTGCTCGGGGAAATGTGCAGGGAAGGCTAAACCCACTGTGACATGGGGAATCAGTTTTTAAGGTCTTTTCTGAAGAGCCATGTGACTCATTTACAAAATGCCGAGTGCCTACTTATTTTCAAGTCTTGGTCAGACTCGGTTGGGGTTTGAACCTATCAAGTGAGCACTCTACTGATTGATTTATCGTAGTGGTGCGTCGAGTAAAGTGAGGTACAGCCCTTGATGGTGCGTCGAGTAAAGTGAGGTACAGCCCTTGATGGTGCGTCGAGTAAAGTGAGGTACAGCCCTTGATGGTGCGTCGAGTAAAGTGAGGTACAGCCCTTGATGGTGCGTCGAGTAAAGTGAGGTACAGCCCTTGATGGTGCGTCGAGTAAAGTGAGGTACAGCCCTTGATGGTGCGTCGAGTAAAGTGAGGTACAGCCCTTGATGGTGCGTAGAGTAAAGTGAGGTACAGCCCTTGATGGTGCGTCGAGTAAAGTGAGGTACAGCCCTTGATGGTGCGCCGAGTAAAGTGAGGTACAGCCCTTGATGATGCGTCGAGTAAAGTGAGGTACAGCCCTTGATGTGCGCGAGTAAAGTGAGGTACAGCCCTTGATGGTGCGTAGAGTAAAGTGAGGTACAGCCCTTGATGGTGCGTCAAGTAAAGTGAGGTGCGTCGAGTAAAGTGAGGTACAGCCCTTGATGGTGCGTCAGTAAAGTGAGGTACAGCCCTTGATGGTGCGTCGAGTAAAGTGAGGTACAGCCCTTGATGGTGCGTCGAGTAAAGTGAGGTACAGCCCTTGATGGTGCGTCGAGTAAAGTGAGGTACAGCCCTTGATGGTGCGTCGAGTAAAGTGAGGTACAGCCCTTGATGGTGCGTCGAGTAAAGTGAGGTACAGCCCTTGATGGTGCGCGAGTAAAGTGAGGTACAGCCCTTGATGTGCGTCGAGTAAAGTGAGGTACAGCCCTTGATGGTGCGTCGAGTAAAGTGAGGTACAGCCCTTGATGGTGCGCCGAGTAAAGTGAGGTACAGCCCTTGATGGTGCCCGTCGAGTAAAGTGAGGTACAGCCCTTGATGGTGCGTCGAGTAAAGTGAGGTACAGCCCTTGATGGTGCGTAGAGTAAAGTGAGGTACAGCCCTTGATGGTGCGTCGAGTAAAGTGAGGTACAGCCCTTGATGGTGCGTCGAGTAAAGTGAGGTACAGCCTTGATGGTGCGTCGAGTAAAGTGAGGTACAGCCCTTGATGGTGCGTCGAGTAAAGTGAGGTACAGCCCTTGATGGTGTCGAGTAAAGTGAGGTACAGCCCTTGATGGTGCGCGAGTAAAGTGAGGTACAGCCCTTGATGGTGCGTCGAGTAAAGTGAGGTACAGCCCTTGATGGTGCGTCGAGTAAAGTGAGGTACAGCCCTTGATGGTGCGTCGAGTAAAGTGAGGTACAGCCCTTGATGGTGCGTCGAGTAAAGTCAGGTACAGCCCTTGATGGTGAGTCGAGTAAAGTCAGGTGTAGCCCTTGATGGTGCGCCGAGTAAAGTCAGGTGTAGCCCTTGATGGTGCGTCGAGTAAAGTGAGGTACAGCCCTTGATGGTGCGCTGAGTAAAGTGAGGTACAGCCCTTGATGGTGTGTCGAGTAAAGTGAGGTACAGCCCTTGATGGTGCGTCGAGTAAAGTGAGGTACAGCCCTTGATGGTGCGTCGAGTAAAGTGAGGTACAGCCCTTGATGGTGCGTCGAGTAAAGTGAGGTACAGCCCTTGATGGTGCGTCGAGTAAAGTGAGGTACAGCCCTTGATGGTGCGTCGAGTAAAGTGAGGTACAGCCCTTGATGGTGCGCCGAGTAAGTGAGGTACAGCCCTTGATGGTGCGCCGAGTAAAGTGAGGTACAGCCCTTGATGGTGCGTCGAGTAAAGTGAGGTACAGCCCTTGATGGTGCGTCGAGTAAAGTGAGGTACAGCCCTTGATGGTGCGTCGAGTAAAGTGAGGTACAGCCCTTGATGGTGCGCCGAGTAAAGTGAGGTACAGCCCTTGATGGTGCGTCGAGTAAAGTGAGGTACAGCCCTTGATGGTGCGCCGAGTAAAGTGAGGTACAGCCCTTGATGGTGCGTCGAGTAAAGTGAGGTACAGCCCTTGATGGTGCGTCGAGTAAAGTGAGGTACAGCCCTTGATGGTGCGTCGAGTAAAGTGAGGTACAGCCCTTGATGGTGCGCCGAGTAAAGTGAGGTACAGCCCTTGATGGTGCGTCGAGTAAAGTGAGGTACAGCCCTTGATGGTGCGTCGAGTAAAGTGAGGTACAGCCCTTGATGGTGCGTCGAGTAAAGTGAGGTACAGCCCTTGATGGTGCGCCGAGTAAAGTGAGGTACAGCCCTTGATGGTGCGCCGAGTAAAGTGAGGTACAGCCCTTGAGAGTTGTCATAACAATACAAATGTTAATGAGAAATTTGGCAGTAGTCAACAGTTACTATCTATTTACAAGTCAAACGGGTTCGAACCCAAGACCCCCAACATGCAAAGTGAGCACTCTACTAACTGAGCTGCTCTAGTTGTGAAACCATAACAAGAGACTTGTTTAAATTTAGATTTTTATTTTTCAGATATTAGACATTACAAACTTTAATGTTCTTTTGCGTTGTAATCTGTTTAAACTTAACACCTTTATAACTATTCTTACTGGAGTCTAGGTAATAAATATTGCATATAATGGCTCTGTGGGAGTGGCCAAATCTGTTGGCCGTTCATATTTCTCCATATCTCTTCTCACAGAAAAATAATAAAGTGAACAATTTAGAACACTGTTGATAACTTATCAGACTCTAGTTTCTGTTAGAGTTGCTGTGTTCTTATATTATAGGTTGTCAGACAAGCTCAAAAGGTTCGGCCCGACATCGGTAGCCTAGCTGTCAATTAAACCAGATTCCTGGCTGTTGATCAATTCAGAGCACTCGCTGTGACTGTTAGACACGATGATTTTTATTAAACTTGGCGCCTGCTGTTGTGTCGTCTATTTTACATGGTAACTTGAGCTGTAAACTGTATTTGTCTTCCACCAATAATTGTACATCTTCCTGTCAACAATAAATATATAAAAGTTTAAATACAAGATACTCGTCACTTTACACAAATGAACGAAGTAAACTAAAATATGTGATTAACTTCCCCATGTTTCACGAGGACAAAATAATCGCAAAATTGAATCATCATGAACTTTTTTTTTAAATATGGTATTGTATTATTATATCCTAAATATTCAGCTTTTGTCCATATTGCAAAAGTTAAAAGTTGCAAGATATTTTAGGTAAAAGCAAAGTAAAAACAGATAAACCAAACCATGTCCAAATTACAATCTTAAAGCAAAGTAAAAACAAACATACCAATCAATGTCCAAATCACAATCCAGAAGCAAAGTAAAAACATTAAAAACTAGCAGCTTAGGTTAAGGGTCATCTAAGTAGGTAAATTCAAGTGGAAACCATTTGGTTGAAAAATGTGAAAGAGGGGTATAATTATGAAATTACCTACACAAGTGTGAAGATTTATGAATAAAAATAAAGCAGGAATTGGTAATTTAAGAATTCTAAAATATTTGTTGCATTTCTTTATGGAAATTGTGCAAACATACACATATGGGGAAAATAGTTTCCACATTGTATAACAAATTAATTTGAAAAAAATGAAAATGTATTAATATAGTCAACGTCATAGAGCAGTGCAAAGGGGCCAGAGTTTGTTAAAAAAAAAAAAACGAGGTTTTTGAAAACTCGACAATTTACGGTTGAGGTTATCTATGTTTTTTTGTACCATGCATGTACCAGGCGTGATATTTATATTCTAAGGCCACTAATAATCCAAAATACAAGAAGTCATTAAAAGTGCACGGTCACACAATACTGTTCTATTTGAATTGAGATGAATATTGTTTGGTTTGAACAATGCTGAACTATATACAGCCAAATATGCCTCAACAATAATCAAGTAATATAGAAACTTGGCTTTTATAATCTTACCTTGGATCGTTGGTAGCCTAAGAATATAAACTTACACGCCTGGTACATACATTTTTAAAAGGAAAACAAATCATAGAAAACCTCAACCGTAAATTGTCAAGTTTTCAAAAATCTTGTATTTCTTTGACAAACTCTGGCCCCTTTGCACTGCTCTATAACGTTGACTATATTATTATCTTTTAATTTTTTTAATTAATTTGTTATACAAGGTGAAAACTATTTTTCCCCAACACATGTATTTTTGCACAATTTTCATAAAAAACATGCAACAAATATTTTAAAATTTCTTAATTTATCAATTCCTACTGAATTTTTATTTATAAACCTTCACACTTGTGTAGGTAATTTCATAATTAATTTGTTATACAAATGCTTTTCAACCAAATGGTTTTCACTTGAATTTTCCTACTTAGATGACTCTAAAACATAAAAACAAACATACCAATCCTTGTCACAATCTCAAAGCAAACTAAAGCTTTTAAAGTGGCAAATTTATTTTCAAATTATGTTAAAAATGTAATCATTCACCAGGAAAGTGAGGCTGGGTGCTCTGGAAGAGTAACAATTCCTGTTAGCTAGCTACACCAACCACATGTGCAATTATTCCAAATGTTATTATAAGTAATTAAGGAATTTATAAGATAAAATTTGTGTAATATGTCCCATTCAGGACTTGATGTTAAATCATGTTAATGACACAGATACCGCAGCAGTCTGGCTTTTTTGAAAAAGTAGTCTAAGACATGACTTTAGCTAAAGTTCATTAAATGTCAACATTTAAAATCATGTCATTTCACCTAAACAAAAGTATATTTGTATAATCCTATAGGTAAATTGAAAGGTTCAATTTACATTCATTAAGAGATGGCCAAAGATACGTGCATAAAATAATACACAATCTGTGAGCTACTGTTCACTTAGAAAACCCCACTTTTAACATCAACTATTGATGTTGAAAAATAAACTAAATTTGTTTGTCTGGAAGACTTGAAATTGGGTACTTGACTAAACCAACAGTAGCAGTGAATACTTGACTGAACCAACAGTTGCAGTAAATACTTGACTGAAGCAACAGTAGCAGTGAATACTTGACTGAACCAACAGTAGCAGTGAATACTTGACTGAACCAACAGTAGCAGTGAATACTTGACTGGACCAACAGTAGCAGTGAATACTTGACTGAACCAACAGTAGCAGTGAATACTTGACTAAACCAACAGTAGCAGTGAATACTTGACTGAACCAACAGTTGCAGTAAATACTTGACTGAACCAACAGGAGCAGTGAATACTTGACTCAACCAACAGTAGCAGTAAATACTTGACTCAACCAACAGTAGCAGTAAATACTTGACTGAACCAACAGTAGCAGTGAATACTTGACTGAACCAACAGTAGCAGTGAATACTTGACTGGACCAACAGTAGCAGTGAATACATGACTGAACCACCAGTAGCAGTGAATACTTGACTGAACCAACAGTAGCAGTGAATACTTGACTGGACCAACAGTAGCAGTGAATACTTGACTGAACCAACATAAGCAGTGAATACTTGAGCAGTGAATACTTGACTGGACCAACAGTAGCAGTGAATACTTGACTGAACCAACATAAGCAGTGAATACTTAACTGAACCAACAGTAGCAGTGAATACTTGACTGAACCAACAGTAGCAGTAAATACTTGACTGAACCAACAGTAGCAGTGAATACTTGACTGAACCACTGTAACGTGGAATACTTGACTGAAACAACAGTAGCAGTGAATACTTGACTGAACCAACAGTAGCAGTGAATACTTGACTGACCAACAGTAGCAGTGAATACTTGACTGAACCAACAGTAGCAGTAAATACTTGACTGGACCAACAGTAGCAGTGAATACTTGACTGAACCAACAGTAGCAGTGAATACTTGACTGGACCAACAGTAGCAGTGAATACTTGACTGAACCAACAGTAGCAGTGAATACTTGACTGAACCACTGTAATGGGGAATACTTGACTGAACCAACAGTAGCACTGAATACTTGACTGAACCAACAGTAGCAGTGAATACTTGACTGAACCAACAGTAGCAGTGAATACTTGACTGAGCCAACAGTAGCAGTGAATACTTGACTGAACCAACAGTAGCAGTGAATACTTGACTGAACCAACGGTAGCAGTGAATTGAGGTTTTACTGTATAAGTAAAGTAATGGAGGAAAAGACATTCAAATTATCTTGCGTCTAATAAAAAAAATAAAACTGTTACCTGACAAAGATCAAGTTCACATTCAGTAACACTCTTGACACTTGGTAATTCAATTTTTATCGTTATCTGTCTTATTTGTCCATTATCTCCCCTGTCAGTTAGTAACTTGTACTCGGGTTTCCTCAATGATGTCTCTGATGCCTCTGTTGATATTTCCTCTATCAGACCCTTTTTACAGTGTCCATGTTCATTTTGTAAGGGGAAGATAACTCTATCATTTGTCCCTTTCGACTGGTTCGGGGTTGTGTTTCTCTGATCATCGTTACCACTGATGTTTGACAGTTTACCTAGAAGAGATTCTTTTTCATTTCCCGTCAAAGGTCCAAATGTCTTCTCTAATTCAGATATTTGATTTTCCATCTCTGTAGATGATTTATCTTTCTTTGTGAAACTGTTTTCTATTAGAGTTATCTCCCCTTTGTAGGGAGTTTCCTCCCCTAATAATTTAAACTGTCGAGATAATTTGATTTTTTGTTGATCGTGTATATAGTCTATAGCTAAGTTTATCAAAGTTTCTCGATCGATCATATTTTTACAATTTCTTCCGTATTCTTCTAAAATCTTTGGATTAAAAGCCACACATGTCAACTGTAATTTTCCTACAAAATATATAGAAATGTTTATAATTGTAATGTTTAAATTTTATCAAACTTAATGAGACCAAATATATGCTTTATGACATCATTTATTGACTCTTCTAGCATCTGGACATGTGTCATAAGATTTTAAAGAAATGCAAGATTAATTGATTAAATTGGGTATTATGTCTCTTTCAAAAAAGTTTAGCTTACATCAGGAAGACACCAGCTATAGACGAAATGGCAGAAAGAAATGCAAGATATATATATACCATTAAACTGTCTAGAAATAGCCTGTATTATGATGTAGACTCAAATGTCGTGCAAAACAAACTAATCTTAATGTGCATTTCAGGATTGGAGGTTATATCACAATAAAACAATTTTTAGACAGTTCCATGGTTCAATATTATTATTTTATAGCCAGATCATCTAACTCCATCCTGTTTATTTAACTCATGTACAGGTGTTCCTATCACAGGTACAGCATCATCAGGTGTTTTTGGTCAGATAAATTATATACATGTTAATATACTAACCTTCACCTGATCATTTAATTCATGCAGGTGTTCCTATCACAGGTACAGCATCATCAGGTGTTTTTGGTCAGGTAAATTATATACATGTTAATATACTAACCTTCACCCTGATCATTTAATTCATGTGCAGGTGTTCCTATCACAGGTACAGCATCATCAGGTGTTTTTGGTCAGGTAAATTATATATTTATATACTAACCTTCATGTGGATCATTTAATTCATGTACAGGTGTTCCTATCACAGGTACAGCATCATCAGGTGTTTTTGGTCAGATAAATTATATACATGTTAATATAAACTAACCTTCATGTGATCATTTAATTCATGCAGGTGTTCCTATCACAGGTACAGCATCATCAGGTGTTTTTGGTCAGGTAAATTATATACATGTTAATATAACTAACCTTCACCCTGATCATTTAATTCATGTGCAGGTGTTCCTATCACAGGTACAGCATCATCAGGTGTTTTTGGTCAGGTAAATTATATATTTATATACTAACCTTCATGTGGATCATTTAATTCATGTACAGGTGTTCCTATCACAGGTACAGCATCATCAGGTGTTTTTGGTCAGGTAAATTATATATTTATATACTAACCTTCATGTGGATCATTTAATTCATGTACAGGTGTTCCTATCATAGGTACAGCATCATCAGGTGTTTTTGATCAGGTTAATTATATATTTATATACTAACCTTCATCCTGATCATTTAATTCATGTACAGGTGTTCCTATCACAGGTAAGCATCATCAGGTGTTTTTGGTCAGGTAAATTATATATTTATATACATACCTTCATGTGGATCATTTAATTCATGTACATGTGTTCCTATCACAGGTACAGCATCATCAGGTGTTTTTGGTCAGGTAAATTATATATTTATATACTTACCTTCATGTGGATCATTTAATTCATGTACAGGCATTCCTATCACAGGTACAGCATCATCAGGTGTTTTTGGTCAGGTAAATTATATATTTATATACTAACCTTCATTCTGATCATTTAATTCATGTACAGGTGTTCCTATCACAGGTACAGCATCATCAGGTGTTTTTGGTCAGGTAAATTATATATTTATATACTTACCTTCATGTGGATCATTTAATTCATGTACAGGTGTTCCTATCAAAGGTACAGCATCATCAGGTGTTTTTGTCAGGTAAATTATATATTTATATACTAACCTTCATGTGATCATTTAATTCATGTACAGGTGTTCCTATCACAGGTACAGCATCATCAGGTGTTTTTGGTCAGGTAAATTATATATTTATATATCTTTCATGTCGATCATTTAATTAATGTACAGGTGTTCCTATCACAGGTACAGCATCATCAGGTGTTTTTGGTCAGGTAAATTATATATTTATATACTAACCTTCATGTGGATCATTCAATCAATGTACAGGTGTTCCTATCACAGGTACAGCATCATCAGGTGTTTTTGGTCAGGTAAATTATATATTTATATACTACCTTCATGTGGATCATTTAATTCATGTACAGGTGTTCCTATCACAGGTACAGCATCATCAGGTGTTTTTGGTCAGGTAAATTATATATTTATATACTAACCTTCATGTGGATCATTTAATTCATGTACAGGTGTTCCTATCACAGGTACAGCATCATCAGGTGTTTTTGGTCAGGTAAATTATATATTTATATACCAACTTTCATGTGGATCATTTAATTCATGTACAGGTGTTCCTACAACAGGTACAGCATCATCAGGTGTTTTTGGTCAGGTAAATTATATATTATTATATACCAACTTTCATGTGGATCATTTAATTCATGTACAGGTGTTCCTATCACAGGTACAGCATCATCAGGTGTTTTGGTCAGGTAAATTATATATTATATACTAACCTTCATTGATCATTTAATTCATGTACAGGTGTTCCTATCACAGGTACATCATCATCAGGTGTTTTTGGTCAGGTAAATTATATATTTATATACTAACCTTCATGTGGATCATTTAATTCATGTACAGGTGTTCCTATCACAGGTACAGCATCATCAGGTGTTTTTGGTCAGGTAATTATATATTTATATACAAACCTTCATGTGATCATTTAATTCATGTACAGGTGTTCCTATCACAGGTGTTTATGGTCAGGTAAATTATATATTACATTATATACAACCTTCATGTGGATCATTTAATTCATGTACAGGTGTTCCTATCACAGGTACAGCATCATCAGGTGTTTTTGGTCAGGTAAATTATATATTTATATACAAACCTTCATGTGATCATTTAATTAATGTACAGGTGTTCCTATCACAGGTACATCATCATCAGGTGTTTTTGGTCAGGTAATTATATATTTATATACAACCTTCATGTGGATCATTTAATTCATGTACAGGTGTTCCTATCACAGGTACAGCATCATCAGGTGTTTTTGGTCAGGTAAATTATATATTTATATACTAATATCTAACTCATGTGGATCATTTAATTCATGTACAGGTACATCATCATCAGGTGTTTTTGGTCAGGTAAATTATATATTTATATACTAACCTTCATCCTGATCATTTAATTCATGTACAGGTGTTCCTATCACAGGTACAGCATCATCAGGTGTTTTTGGTCGGGTAAATTATATATTTATATACTAACCTTCATCCTGATCATTTAATTAATGTACAGGTGTTCCTATCACAGGTACAGCATCATCAGGTGTTTTTGGTCAGATAAATTATATATTTATATACTAACCTTCATGTGGATCATTTAATTCATGTACAGGTGTTCCTACCACAGGTACAGCATCATCAGTTGTTTTTGGTCAGGTAAATTATATATTATATACTAACCTTCATGTGGATCATTTAATTCATGTACAGGTGTTCCTACCACAGGTACAGCATCATCAGTTGTTTTTGGTCAGGTAAATTATATATTTATATACTAACCTTCATGTGGATCATTTAATTCATGTACAGGTGTTCCTATCACAGGTACAGCATCATCAGGTGTTTTTGGTCAGGTAAATTATATATTTATATACTAACCTTCATGTGGATCATTTAATTCATGTACAGGTGTTCCTACCACAGGTACAGCATCATCAGTTGTTTTCGGTCTGGTAAATTATATATTTATATACTAACCTTCATGTGGATCATTTAATTCATGTACAGGTGTTCCTATCACAGGTACAGCATCATCAGGTGTTTTTGGTCAGGTAAATTATATATTTATATACTTACCTTCATCTGGATCATTTAATTTATGTACAGGTGTTCCTATCACAGGTACAGCATCAGCAGGTGTTTTTGGTCAGGTAAATTATATATTTATATACTAACCTTCATGTGGATCATTTAATTCATGTACAGGTGTTCCTATCACAGGTACAGTATCATCAGGTGTTTTTTGGTCAGGTAAATTATATATTTATATACTAACCTTCATCCTGATCATTTAATTAATGTACAGGTGTTCCTATCACAGTTACAGCATCATCAGGTGTTTTTGGTCAGGTTAATTATATATTTATATACAAACCTTCATGTGAATCATTTAATTCATGTACAGGTGTTCCTATCACAGGTGTTTATCGTCAGGTAAATTATATATTTACATGTATATACCAACTTTCATGTGGATCATTTAATTCATGTACAGGTGTTCCTATCACAGGTACAGCATCATCAGGTGTTTTTGGTCAGGTAAATTATATATTTATATACAAACCTTCATCCTGATCATTTAATTAATGTACAGGTGTTCCTATCACAGGTACATCATCATCAGGTGTTTTTGGTCAGGTTAATTATATATTTATATACCAACCTTCATGTGGATCATTTAATTCATGTACAGGTGTTCCTATCACAGGTACAGCATCATCAGGTGTTTTTGGTCAGGTAAATTATATATTTATATACTAACCTTCATGTGGATCATTTAATTCATGTACAGGTACATCATCATCAGGTGTTTTTGGTCAGGTAAATTATATATTTATATACTAACCTTCATCCTGATCATTTAATTCATGTACAGGTGTTCCTATCACAGGTACAGCATCATCAGGTGTTTTTGGTCAGGTAAATTATATATTTATATACTAACCTTCATCCTGATCATTTAATTCATGTACAGATGTTCCTATCACAGGTACAGCATCATCAGGTGTTTTTGGTCAAGTAAATTATATATTTATATACTAACCTTCATCCTGATCATTTAATTAATGTACAGGTGTTCCTATCACAGGTACAGCATCATCAGGTGTTTTTGGTCAGGTAAATTATATATTTATATACTAACCTTCATGTGGATCATTTAATTCATGTACAGGTGTTCCTATCACAGGTACAGCATCATCAGGTGTTTTTGGTCAGATAAATTATATACATGTTAATATAAACTAACCTTCACCCTGATCATTTAATTCATGTGCAGGTGTTCCTATCACAGGTACAGCATCATCAGGTGTTTTTGGTCAGGTAAATTATATACATGTTAATATAAACTAACCTTCACCCTGATCATTTAATTCATGTGCAGGTGTTCCTATCACAGGTACAGCATCATCAGGTGTTTTTGGTCAGGTAAATTATATATTTATATACTAACCTTCATGTGGATCATTTAATTCATGTACAGGTGTTCCTATCACAGGTACAGCATCATCAGGTGTTTTTGGTCAGGTAAATTATATATTTATATACTAACCTTCATGTGGATCATTTAGTTCATGTACAGGTGTTCCTATCACAGGTACAGCATCATCAGGTGTTTTTGGTCAGGTAAATTATATATTTATATACTAACCTTCATGTGGATCATTTAGTTCATGTACAGGTGTTCCTATCACAGGTACAGCATCATCAGGTGTTTTTGATGCAGGTAAATTATATATTTATATACTAACCTTCATGTGGATCATTTAATTCATGTACAGGTGTTCCTATCACAGGTACAGCATCATCAGGTGTTTTTGGTCAGGTAAATTATATATTTATATACTAACCTTCATGTGGATCATTTAGTTCATGTACAGGTGTTCCTATGACAGGTACAGCATCATCAGGTGTTTTTGGTCAGGTAAATTATATATTTATATACTAACCTTCATGTGGATCATTTAGTTCATGTACAGGTGTTCCTATCACAGGTACAGCATCATCAGGGTTTTTGGTGCAGGTACTTTGTTCCAGCTACAAAAGTTGATATAAAATGGCGACTTCTTCGGTTCCTGAAAGTGAATAATAATCAAACCTGTTAATTAATCTTCTTTTTTATTTAGATTGTACAATAACTTGAATAAGAATACAGTCAAGCTTATCAATACTGTCAGTCTTACATATGACCATAAATGTATTCAAATTCACATTAGTGTTGTTATATATCGTGATCGCAATTATCGTCGCCAAGGATTTGCCGATGGCAATATTGTGGAATAAAGCTTACATCATGATATCACAGAACCCCAATTACTTACAAAAAATTCTTTGAAATCATTGCATCACTTGTGTAGTGATTATGATTAAGCAGATTATTATTGTGGTTTTATTGTGAACCACAAACAAATCACTGCTGACAGCTAATGTAATAAATATACATGTATACATATGTATCAATGCATACCATTTTCAATGTATATATTAGCTATTACCCAGCCAAATAACCAATAAAATGCTACATGAAACAACTGGCTCTGAAGACATGGCAACTACATTAAAGAAGAGAAGATGGAGGTGGATTGGGCACATCATGAGACGACCATCTGACGACCTAGCAAAGACTTATTTAAGATGGACTCAAGAAGGGAAGAGAAAGCAGGGAAGACCAAAGACAACTTGGAGGCGTACCATAGAAGCCGAAATCAAGCAGATGGGTACCTCCTGGAGAGAGTTAGAAAAGAAGGCACAGAACAGAGACAAGTGGAGATCCCTAGTCCTTGCCCTATGTGCCTCCGGGCATAACAAGGACTAGGTAGGTAGGTAGGTAGGTAGGTATATTAGCTAACTGCAATTTCATATTGGGCATATTCATCTGGAAATTTTGCGATATTATCGTAATGATATCGCCAAAAGTTCAGCGATATAGCAATGACTTTTTGTCTCATGATTACAGCTCTAATTTACATGTTCAAATTTTCGGGGTTTGGTTATATCCTACCTTTTAGCAGTGTGTAATAGTCACTGATTTATGGAACTGACTATAAGATCAAGAATGTATATTATTTTTAGCAGGTTGTAATTTTTGTGGATTAATGAAACTGACTATAAGATGGGGAATTTTAATTATTTTACCAGCAGAATCAAGTTATCCCTACATATTTTGAGATAATTTTGTCCGGAGATTTTTTTGTCTCGGATTTGTAAGAGAGTAAATTTTTCAGAGACTTTAGAGTTTTTGGATTCAGATTCTGTGTTTGAACTTATCAGCAAAGCACATTATTAGAATTTTTTTCATTGCAAGAGATCGGCATCAAATATTCCTCGTGATTTACGTTACTTATTACAGTACTTATTAAATCTGTCACAAATCAAAAATAACAATGATCATTGCTTCTTTTTTTGTCCAAAATTATTTATTGAAATGCAAAGTTACATAAAAAAGTAAACAATCATAAATGAATTAACAAACATTGGATAACATTCCTGGAACAAACAACAAGGTTTCATTGATTTAAACAAAACTTTTCTGCTGAATACAACAACTATTTTGTAAAATGTACCCAAACATAATGAGGTGGCATACGTTGACAAGGTGATATGATTCATATCAACACATGAACAAAATTAACTGAATTGCAAAGATTATATCCTCCAAGTTCAGAGTAAATTTATTATCAGAACTTTTATATGCCCACTGATTGGTAACGTATTTCACAATGAACTTTAAAAAATAATATGCAAAAGTCAACATATTACACAGACTTACAAACTTTGAAAAACTTGTTGTCTATAAGTGTATGAAATATTCACCTAATTCACAATTATTATCATTACAATCAAAGATTAAGTGTTATACAAATGTAGTTGTAACTGACCATCTTAAAACAAAAGCAGTACCATTATTCATTAACATCTTATACTGAATAAATTCAAATATATTCTTAATGTATTGCTTTCTGACTGTTTATTTTAATAGAGAATCTGTATTAAATCAAAACCAACGCTGATCAACATCTATCATATTGAAACTTTTTTTTATTAAAAAGCCATTTTATAACAACATTTTATACCAATAGTGGTAACGTAATTCACCAATATAGAGCTAATACTGGGGTTTTCCTATCTGGATATAACAAAACCTAAATGACTAGAAAAACACTCAAAGAATACCTCAAATGTAAATTAGATGAATTTAGAGTATTATAGATGTATGATCTACCCTAAAGTTAAGTAGAGGTATGAAATAAACACCTGCTTTATTCACATGTGCACATGTGCTACACAATCAAAATGTAGTATTGCGTACATGTATTTAACTGCTGGATGACTAGAAAATCAAGATTCCGAATTATTTCTTATTAAACAGTGCAATAATTTTATTTATATCATCATCATTCATCTTATACACTTCTCTTTTACCAAATAAAACAGGATCGCCAACTTGGCACAATATATTAGATTCTGCTATCCACAAGATATCATCCTTACGCGGCCACTTATATCTGTAACGCACCTTGCTGACATTTTCTCTCATAAACGAAATATTATATTCATTGTCGTTTGCATCATACTCTAATACTTTACCGATGTACCATTCGGCATTATATATTGCAGCAACATAAGAATTAATCGCGTATTTTGCTGTATGATTTTCGTCAACAGGTTTTACCAATTCATTTAAATTATCGTCGGAAACTAAATTATGTACAGTCCATCCTTGACAAGTAGGATGAAAGTGCCCATTCAAAAAACAATTTTGACAATAACATGATACATTTCTAACAGCTATTTTACCATTCCCTAGAGGAAACACACTATGTACTTCCATTGTACCTTTTACTGGCTTAGGATTCATTTTCATCAGCTCCTCGTTAGCTTCATCACATTCTGTTTTTGGTACTAAAATATACTTAATTTGGCTATTGACTTGAGTTTCGCCCCAACTGAAAAAGTCATATGCGTTTTGTATGACAACTGTTTGTCTCTTTACTGCCAGATCAGCCAACCGTTTACTTGTTCCCCCCACCCCATCACAGGGGCCTTTATCATGACCAGCTTCAAAGTATAACCAAGAGGCTCTCATTCCGAATAAATGATCATGATTTGCAATTATATTCATCATATGCTTGTTTCTGTACTGAGAAGTGGGAGAGTCAGAAATGTAATGAATACACTCGGTACCAGGGAGATCATTATTCAGGCTCGAGACTATTTTTTTCATGAATGCATAAACGGTCCCAGATGTATGGGATGGTGTGTCAGAAACATAAACATATGATGAATGTTGCAAAACACCATCATTATCACTGAAATACATAACCACCGGATGCAGTGTTACAAAACCCTTGTCAAAGTAGGCTGACTGTACTTCATCTGCGTGACTGCAAACATAATTTTCGGCAAAATCCATCTGGCATAATACATGTTTATCTGGAAGATTATCTTTCAACAATTTTACCTGTTCATACTGTACTCGTACCCTCTCCGTGTGTTTACGAAATTGAATCAAATCTTGACTAAATAAAGCACTAAATTGTTCTTTGTTTTTTTCAACAGTTTCAATCTGCATCCTTTTTGTGATTTTACCTTTGTGTTCAACATCTTTTCGTTTCCATTCAGAATATTTTATATTATTTCCTGTATAATCTCTAATCTTTCTGAGAATTTCAGCGTCGTTGTGCTGCTTAATCAGTGTATCTGGGTGGTTAGTTGTAATAATTCGTACTGAATTCAGTGCTTTAACTTTAAGCGCCATATTTTGGTGTCTTTGACAAAGGCATGTTTTCCTTGAGCTAAAATGGACAAGCTTAATATATTTTGGCCGATAACTTGAAAACGTGCTCAAACCTATTTTATCTTCAGGATGTTCAGATTTAAACTTTAAATGCAAATTATACATGTAATCATTCAGAACTCTGACTTGTTTTGTTCCGTCTTCACATTTCTTGGTATCTCTCTTCCCTGGTAAACATTAACTGTTATCTTCCCTCTCAAAAAATGTAAGTACTTTCTGTGTTAACTGCTTTCTTTCTAAGGCCTTTCTACTTTTTCTAATACTTGTTTCCTTGATGCTCTTTCTAATTTGATGACTGTTTATATTTAATTCTTTGCCTAACATAGACTGCATCCGGTACCTCTCAACAATCTTACCGCATACAACTTGCAAAACTGATCTTTGTGCAGACCTCCCACGCACTGGCTCAAGTTTTTCACTTATATTGTTAACCAAACTATGATGGAAAGTGAGCTGTTTAACTATCTTTGGATATTTCGATGGGGAGAGTCCTTCATTTCTGAGTTCCTTTTTGGACAAACTTCTTGGAGTTAAAGGTATATTACTATTATTCTTGTCTGATTTCTTGCTGTCTGTTTTTAACTTTGCTCTAACCAATCTTTTTCTTAATCTGTCATTATATTTTGTCATTGTCTTTACTTTTGTTTCAAGTCTCTTAATCTTTGCCTTTGCGGTTTTTAAAGCCTTTCCTCCGCTACTTTGCTTTTTCTTAAAGTTCATACGCACACGTAGTAATGGACAGTTTCCTCTACTTGTTGAGGGTGTTGTTGAGTCACATGGTCCTCTAAATTAATTTGGGGTAAGACGCTATTTTCTATTTCTAATTCCATACTATCATGATTACTCTTTTCTTTTTCTTTCATCTCTTTTCTACTCCTCTCCATGCATTTACGAATCCTGTCTCTTCTCTTTTTGAGTGCCTGTGGTGTTAATTCTGTTGTTGGTTTGTAATACTTTTTTACCCTTTTAAGATTCTTTTTCTAGATACTTTTTACCCTCTTTTAACTTTTTTCGTTGTCTATATGACCTCTGGATTTCTGCCCTGCTTTTCCCCATCGTTCTGAAACAGAGAAAAAGATTAGTGAATTACGTTACTTGTAAGTGAATTACGTTACCATTTTCAATGTGCTACACACGAGAAATTCAATAAAACACAATCTATAGGGCATTGGAAAACACTTGATGGATTTATTTACATAACATATATAGAAAATTAAAACAAACAATGACAAGCACACATATACCAAAAGCTTTTAAAAAATATATATACACTTACCTGCTTTTAACATCGAAAACTCAACACAAATCACATGTTGTAAATTGGCGCCATTGTTGTTTTCTGCATGCTGTGTCCAGAGGGTCTATGATATGCCAAAACAATACCTGAGAAATAAGTTCCGTGTGAGATATAGCATAAATTCTGTTTTATTAGTAACGTAATTCACCGTAACGTAATTCACAGTTTTGTATCTGTGAACATAAAATCTGACAACACCGCAATTTACTTTGACCCCTCTCCCTTTTTATAATATGCTACCATAGTCCTGTCACATACTATATAGTGAATATTTCTTAAATCATTTACTGGGACGGGAAACACATGGGTAACGTAATTCACTTTAATTGCGTTTTTCTACTCTTCAAAATTTGAATGGCTATTGTTGATCTCATGGCCGATGCAAATAAACAAAGTAAGTTTTGCGTTAAAGTTTGACCATTTTTGGACTGGTTTACACATATTTTTTAAAAAATGTGTGAAATGTTAGCCTAATTGGGTATGTATCAAAACGGTAACGTAATTCACCTATGTTTTTGTGACATTTGTTTTTTGTGATTTTTTCTTGTCTGGAACATCACACATAAGACTGTAACTATCTAGATATAACTTCTTACCAATTTTATTTCATAAATATTCATAATGGGCGAAACTAAATGTTTTATAGAGAGTAAATATCGCATCCAATATGTGTACCTTGTTTGTGGACATGCAGTTTTTCCTATTCCGATCTTTTTTGAGATGATTCACAGAAGGTAAATTATTATCAATCATCATTTTTTATTTGGTAAATTTTCAAAAGTTAATAGCTTTTCCAAATGGAAAACGAATCGGAGTGACAATGCCAGTTATATACCTTAAAATGAACATTAAATGTCACGGAAGCTATTTTGTAAAGTTAACTTGTTTTAGGTGATACGTGCGGTACAAATTTTTGTTGAAAATTTCAGACCCTGATTTAACAAAATATAGTAAACCATCAATACAACTAAACTATATCATGAAAAAACTGAAGTATCCAGAGTTTGACAAGAGATCTGACAACTATTAGGTACGCATATGTCATGTATGCCATGTTGGCTGTTGCACAGAAGCATATAACACACATAAAATTTTTCAAACACATGTGTGGTTTTGATGGTGCCACATAGAGATACATACATACATAACAGTTTTCACACACATGTGTGAATTTGGTGGTGCCACATATACATACTTACATACATAACAGTTTTCACACACATGTGGCTTTGCTGGTACCGCATACACATACTTACATACATAACTGTTTTCACACACATATGTGGTTTTGGTGGTGCCATATATTCTTTTCCTTCTTTGATATGTTTGTCAATAAACTTTTTATAACCCTCAGGATTTGAAACAGCCATTTCATCCAGCATGGTCCATATATGTTGAGCTTGTTGACTAACGGACTCTTGACTATATCCTCCATAATTCGCCATTGTATTATTATACTTCTTTACCTAAAAGACAAAATGTTACTATAGCAACAAACTATGGTTAATAACATTTTTTCTTAACTGTAAATTCCAAAGCTTACCTAGGGGTTCAAACTTATGTTTTATAATGGAAGGTCCAGGACCTTTGGACTTTATTTTTGCAGGCACCACATAAATTTTTGAAGTCCAAAATCAAAATCAAAAGATCTGTGTGTAATTATATATTTTCTTACATATGTTAGGCCTAAAAACAAAATATGTGTGTTTCCGCTAACCCGACCAACCTAACTAAAACAAGACCGACTCCATTTTTTTTCCTCCGGATTTTTAAAAATCTGTTTTCGTTTTTCGATTAAAACTCTATTGTATCAAAAACAAGTCAGCAAAACTTTAAGCAGTGAATACATGTAGAAGATACAAGTATTTTAGTTATATTTTTAATTTTAAATTACATCTACTTGCTATTAAAAAAAAAAAAAAATCGACCTACCGACCCTTTATAATAATTCTATGTTAGCAGAAACACACATATTTTTTTTAGGCCTTACAGATTAATCTCACAGGATAGGTGATACAATATTCTTTTCCATATCACACCCCACATGAGCATGTGTAGGAATTCTTACTACAATGGGGACAGCTTTTCCAGTAATAGTGAGGCATGTAATCCATGATACGAGTGATATCGTAACATGTTAAAGTTATTCCCCCTAACAACGGATTTCTATAATTCTTAATTCTATTTTATTATTATTATTATTTGTTATAAAAAAATTATATTGACCAATAAGTTTATAAAACAGAAACTGTATTTTGATGTTATTTATAATCGCGTAGGATCACATTTCTGCTCTGATCTACACATTATTGATGACGTTACATGTATTCATCCACTAGCAAACTGGCAGACTGGGAAAGGAAATGGAAAATGGAGCTTCACCCAAACAAGTGCACAGTTCTGACCATTAGTAGAAAAAAAACCAATAAAACACCAGTACAAACTACATGGACACATCCTTGAACATGAAACATCATCAAAACATTTAGGGGTAACCATAACATCAGACCTACACTGGGGAAAACACATCTCAAATATCACTACAAAAGCGAATAAAGGAATCGGCTTCCTACAAAGAAATCTCAACATATCGGCCAAGAAATTAAAAAAGTGTGCCTACAAAAGCCTGAAAAGACCACAAGTCAAATATGCTGCAACTGTATGGGGCCCTTACCAACAAGGCCATATAGACAAATTAGAGATGGTTCAGCAAAGAGCAGCTCGCTTTGTCACTGGACAATACAGACAGAGAACAAGTGTAATTGCTATTATTGAAGAACTTGGTTGGCAGAGCCTGGAACAGAGATACCAAGAGAGTCGACTGACCACGCTATATAAAATCGTGCATGGCCATGTTGCCATAGACCCTAACAGCTACACAAAACCAATGACAAGGAGGTCTAAACATGTTCACCAACACACACTAGACATTCCCTATGCCAGCACAGAACACTGTAAAAGCTCAGGCATTCTTCGTGTGGACAGCAAGTAAATGGAACAGACTGCTACCTAACATACCAGCTGCAGGATCACTAAAGTCATTCCGAGCTTGAGTGCACAACCTCCTCAAAGAAAGCCAGCACCAGCTGTTGTTTTTATCCTGTTTTAACCTGTTATTTTTGTACTACTGTTGTTGACCATGTGCATCAATTGACAAAATCTTCGACAAGAAGAAGTTGGCCAGTAAAAGGAAAAAGAAGAAAAATCTTTGCTTGGTAGTAGGAAATTCCAATGCCTTTATGCTACAATATTAGATTCTATATGGGAGAAAAATACACTTTCTGACATGGCCACAGTCAACTTGGAATTTTCATCCCGGGATGGCCATGTCAAAAAGTGCAATGGTCAAATAAAGTTTAGGTCTCGTGACACGCTTTAGAGACGACAATGACAGACATTTTATACATCATTTTTTAAGCGGAATATATGTATAAAAGAATGGTATATGTTGTGTGTTTTTTATTGCCCAGCATTACACCAAAAAACAAAGAAAAACTTTCTGGATACTTCATCTTTAACTTTGGTACTTGATAACATTTCCAAGCAGACATTGATTTTTTTAAATATCAGAAACAAGTGCCAGTGTGTTTTAAACTGACTTTGTTGTGTAATTTACCTTCCATAGAGCTGTAGGCCTGGGTAGGTCAGTGGTACAGCATCTGACTCCGGAGCAGAAGGTCGCAGGTTCAATCCCTGCCCTGGGTTTAAAGTTTTTTTTTTCAGCTCTGGTCACTTCAATGGTGACGAGGATAAATTTAAGATTAAAGGAGCATACAGATTATGGGCTATACTTTGTTGTATATGGCTGTAGGAACAATTGATGCCCGGCTGCTTAAAGGATAAAGGGGAGGGGAGTGAAGTGTAGTTTACACTCCATGGAGCTGTAGGCCTGGGTAGCTCAGTGGTAGAGCATCTGACTCCGGAGCAGAAGGTCGCGGGTTCAATCCCCGTCCTGGGTATAAAGGTTTTTCAGCTCTTGTCACTTCAATTTTAAGCTATCAATTCTCGCCATGTTTTACCTATCTAAACCTTTTTTCTATCAGTATATGGAGTCGGTCGGACCATAAATTACCAATAATGGTCCGTCCATCCATCCCCTTATAACTGATAGAAAAAAAGTAACCGTGATCCGACACGGGGGGAGGGTGGTAGCGTATTTAATTTTTTTTACAAAACCCATGGTGTATATAAAAAGACGACTCTTCTTGTATAACATGGGTATCATTTCATTTATGAGTCTGGCCCCTGTTCCCCCATCTACCTATAAAAATACTAACGAAAACGATTCTTCAGTTTCTCTCTATCGCCGTGCGTGTCCAAATGTGCGTCCTTAGTATGCGTAATACGTCATAGAAATCTGTGATAAACACAGGAAATGCACTATTGATGACGTAGACAACAAGCACCTTGTAGCAGAGAACGACACATTCTGACAGGTAGGAGTCTGATATTTAATTTTCCCCTATAAAATTACTGTAGTTATTAATCTAATGAATTTCAGATCCCCCCCTCTCTCTCTCTCTCTCTCTCTCTATCTCTTTCAAATTTTAAACTGAGGACAAATGGAGATAAACAATAATCAGATAATTAATTGTAACTCTTTTTGTCTTGCTGATCTCCTCAACATGGAGTACATAACTCACCATCATGTCCACTCCCCTACTTTCTTTTGACACTTACCCCAAAGACCACCCAAGAGAAACAGTAAAATGGCCATTTTATGGGCAGACGGCCCTTATACATTGCGGGTCAAATCGGGTCTGGGATCCGCCCGAAACAGGGGACAAATCGAAATCGGCCAATCGGGGGATAAAGCATCTAAGCATTTTTATGACTATAACATCGCGCATGCGTATTTCATTTGTTTGCCTAGAAATGGGCTTAAAATGTAGTAAATTTGATGATCTTTTATAAAAAATGGACACAGGGATTCATTTGTAAGTAGGGGGACTTACAATTTTGAACTGTTACAGTAAACTTATATTTCTAAAAATCTGTCGTGCGGAAATAAATCTGTCCTGCGAAAAAAAAGTTATAAGCTCTTAAAAATGCACTTCCGGTCATAAATGTTCCAGTTAAGAATACATCATAGTTACGGGTATAGGGATGCTAAAAGGACCGTTTCTTACCTAGTTCAGATGTGTGATAACCAACTCTTTGTAAATGTAGCTATATATCGGAATGACGGGAGTGTAGGGTAAATCTATATCCTGCTTTTAGTTCATACATTATTATTCTAAACTGAAGATTTGTCATTTAGCCTCCTGTTCTTTATTTCAAGCAAAATAATCATATTTACTAATAATTAAAAAATAATAATAATGAACAAAAGCGGTATTAACTATTGCAATTGATTATATCATCAAATTGGCTTTGTAGTGACTTGCTTAAAATTCCGAACTCAGTTTATACTAGATCTATATACAAAAATTCTTGTAATTATTCAGCATATACACCAAAAAATAAAAGAAAGAAAACTGACAAAATGAATGTCGTCCTCTGATTGAAAAACAAGATAAAATAGTGTATTAATTTTTTTAATTGATTAAATTTATAGATTTGAATTAGCAATCAATTTCTGTTTAATTAAAAATCTTCATTCAGTTGTTCTTCTTTTATTGAATCTTTTATGCCATCATTGGAAAACACTGTCGATATGTCTGTCATTAAATATTACCTGTTGCCTGTAGGATTTACAAAGCTTTATTGACAACCGCGAGTATCTATGTACTATCTACCGGATGTTTACATAAGGTAGTATTACTCGCAATCAACGGAACTCTTCTGTGTACTCACGTGTACACCCACAAGAATTACTTCCCTTTGATTGTCCCCCGATCAGGCAATCCCCCATTTCGGGCAGATCCCAGACCTGCAAATAGCATGAATAAATAGCAATTGGCATTAAATTCTACTGGCCTTTAAAAGCAAGTAGTCTTTATATAAAGATGGCATTTAAGGCAGGGTAAACTGTACTTATACTTAAATTAATCGTTTTTAGCTCACCTGACCGAAGGTCATGTGAGCTTATGGCATAGCGCAGCGTGTGTATGTGCGTGTGTGCGTGTGTGCGTGTGTGCGTCGTTAACACCTATTTTCGACTTCTCCTCTGAAACTACTGGACAGTTTTTAATGAAACTTTGTCAGAAGTATATATGGGCCGGTGCAATTCAGATTTGTTCGTGGCGTTGCCATGGCTACCATAACTAGGTCAAGGTGACCTAGGGGTGCAAAAATCTTAAAAAATCTTCTTCTCCGAAAGTACTGATTGGAGAAAAAATCTGATGTGATATTTGGCTTCTCTAGGGTCTTAAGCCTATAGTTTGTTCATTTTGTAAAAATCGGATAAAAAATAGGTTACGCGTTTTTGCGTTTAATTTTGAAAAAATCGTAAAATAGCTTCAAATTGTTATAACTTGACTATTTGACCAGATAATGACATGGGGTTTTCAGTTTTGACATCTTCTTCTTAGTATCTTCAAAATGAGGTCAAGGTCAATTGTGAAGGTCGTGACCTAATTTTTTTTACCTCTGATTATAATTATTATCTCGAAAACTATAAACTTTTTGTATAGGCATGTATATTAGAATGTTGTAGGTATTGATACAACGAGCATTTTGATGTATAGAAAAAGGTCATGGGTTCAAAGGTCAAGGTCACAGATGTGAAACAATACCGAAATTGTTAATTATCTCGAAAACTATAAACTTTTTGCATAGGCATGTATATTAGAATGTTGTAGGTATTGATACAACGATCATTTTGATGTATTGAAAAAGGTCATGGGTTCAAAGGTCAAGGTCACAGATGCGAAACAATACCAAAATTGTTAATTATCTTGAAAACTATAAACTTTTTGTATAGGCATGTATATTAGAATGTTGTAAGTATTGATACAACGATCATTTTGATGTATAGAAAAAGGTCATGGGTTCAAAGGTCAAGGTCACAGATGTGAAACAATACTGAAATGGTTAATTATCTTGAAAACTATAAACTTTTTGTATAGGCATGTATATTAGAATGTTGTAGGTATTGATACAACGATCATTTTGATGTATAGAAAAAGGTCATGGGTTCAAAGGTCAAGGTCACAGATGTGAAAAAATCATGAAATGGTTAATTATCTCGAAAACTATAAACTTTTTGTACAGGCATGTATATTAGAATGTTGTAAGTATTGATACAACGATCATTTTGATGTATAGAAAAAGGGTCATGGGTTCAAAGGTCAAGATCACAGACGCGAAACAATACCGAAATGGTTAATTATCTCGAAAATTATAAACATTTTGTATAGGCATGTATATTAGAATGTTGTAGGTATTGATACAATGATCATTTTGATGTATAGAAAAAGGTCATGGGTTTAAAGGTCAAGGTCACAGATGTGAAACAATACTGAAATGGTTAATTATCTCGAAAACTATAAACTTTTTGTATAGGCATGTATATTAGAATGTTGTAGGTATTGATACAACGATCATTTTGATGTATAGAAAAAGGTCATGGGTTCAAAGGTCAAGGTCACAGATGCGAAACAATACTGAAATGGTTAATTATCTCGAAAACTATAAACTTTTTGTATAGGCATGTATATTAGAATGTTGTAGGTATTCATACAACGATCATTCTGATGTATAGAAAAAGGTCAGGGGTTCAAAGGTCAAGGTCACAGATGTGAAACAATACTGAAATGGTTAATTATCTCGAAAACTATAAACTTTTTGTATAGGCATGTATATTAGAATGTTGTAGATATTGATACAACAATCATTTTGATGTATAGAAAAAGGTTATGGGTTTAAAGGTCAAGGTCACATATGCGAAACAATACCGAAATGTTTAATTATCTCGAAAACTATAAACATTTTGTATAGGCATGTATACTAGAATGTTGTAGATATTGATACAACAATCATTTTGATGTATAGAAAAAGGTTATGGGTTTAAAGGTCAAGGTCACATATGCGAAACAATACTGAAATGTTTAATTATCTCGAAAACTATAAACATTTTGTATAGGCATGTATATTAGAATGTTGTAGGTATCGATACAACGATCATTTTGATGTATAGAAAAAGGTCATGGGTTCAAAGGTCAAGGTCACAGATGTGAAACAATACTGAAATGGTTAATTATCTTGAAAACTATTAACTTTTTGTATAGGCATGTATACTAGAATGTTGTAGGTATTAATACAACGGTTATCATGATGTAAAAAAAAAGTCATTTTGGTTTTTTAGTATTTATGTTTTCTTTAAATCTATCAGCTAGCCATTAGTTATCAGGTGAGCGTATCAGGCCCATGGGCCTCTTGTTTAAAGTAATAAGATTGGAATGCAGCAATGGAGATGTACACCCAGTCAAGATTCCTTCAAGATGAACAGTTCAGGGCAAACTGAATAACTTTTGAACCTCAGAGAGGATGGGTGTAATGATCTATAAGCCATCACAACTGAAATGGTGGCCAAATCAACCTGGAATTGTGTCTGGCGACCTAAAATTTGTAAATGGTCACCAGTTTGTCCAATTTAAATTTGAATTTTTGAGACTAGAGTACAGATATTACTTCTGCATCACAAAATTTTCATGATACTATTACCAATTCAGGCAATATAATGTTATTATAATATTATTGTTATCGGAGTGGTTATTTAAGAAATAATCAACATTTACATTTCAATTCTAACATGGCTTAGATAAAAAGGAATGAACAAAACATTGCGAACTCTTTCTTCGAAAGTACATTTTACTATCTATTTGCAAAAAGGTCCATTGAAACAATTCGGCTGTTAAGATTACCTCCATTGAAAAAAATGATTTTATAAATGAAAATTATGTCACAATCATTGTTCGTGTACGTCATTAAAACAGAACAGCGATTGGTATATCGTTTGTTATACCACGGCTAGCTTCTTCATGTTTCATATGAAGGAAAACGCAGGCCATGTTAGAATTGCACATATTTAAAATATGTGTATATAACCAAACGCCTAGCTGTGATTATTTACATGTATAATTTTAATAAAAGAAATCAAAAGGTACCGATAAGGGACTGAAAAAATACAGGTAAATAGCCAGAGCAAGGGGTTTGGTTATTTGAACGTATTTTTCTATAGAAATGCTGACCGTAATGTTTTTACAACAATTACGTTTACCTGATATTCTAGGTGAAAAACATGTTTAATGTACCTTCATACTTACTTGTCTTAAAACTAAAAGGAATAAAATAGAATTGATTTTATTATTTTAATTTTCTTTTAAATAAAACAAGAACTCTTAGCCATGTTCTTGAGAACATGTTACCAGATTCTGCTACGTAAAGTGGTTCTCACAGGATCCAAATTATTTGATTAGTTACCCATTTATTTATGTATTTAATATCATAAATTTTAAATTTTTAGCTCACTGAGCTATTGCAATCTATCACCGTCCGTTGTGCGTCGTGCGTCGTCCGTCGTGTATAAACTTTACATTTTAATCTTCTCCTCCAAAACTACTGGGCCATATTTGATGAAACTTGGTGATTTCATGCCTAGGTAACAGCCTTTCAAAATTGTGTTCGGGGTTTGGCCACGCCCAACAAGATGGCCGCTGTTACTAAAAATAGCAAAAAGACAAAAAAATTCTTCTCTGAAACCAAAATTGCAGGGCAAATTTTGATTGGATATTTGGATTCAGCATACCTGGGAACATTAAAATTGTGTTTTTCATGAAAATTGAACGAAAAATAGTTAGCGTTTTTTGCGTAAAGTTACGTAATTTTTAAAATGAGACATTTATTGTTATAACTTCATTACGGCTGAAGATAATTGTATGGAGTTTTCACTGATGATCTTGTCTTGCAATTTTCTTCCAATTGATGTCAAGGTTGAAGGTCAAGTCATGTCCCAGTTTTTTGACCTTTGATAAAAATGCTATTTTTTTAACATTTCTTGTGATAATGGCGTAGGATTTTCAGTTATTTGTAGGTATTGACATGACAATCATTTTGATACATAGATCAGGGTCATGGGTTCAAAGGTCAAGGTCACAGATGTCCAAGAATACCAAAATAGTTAATTATCTGCAAAACTATGAATTTTTTGTATAAGCATGTATATCAGAATATTGTAGGTAATGGCACAATGGTCATTTTGATACATGAATAAAGGCCATGGGTTCAAAGTCAAGGTCACAGATGTAAACAAGTACTGAAATGGTTAATTATCTCAAAAACTATAAACTTTTTGTATAGGCATGTATATTGGAGTATTGTAGGTATTGGCCTAACGATCATTTTGATATATAAATGAAGGTCGTAGGTTCAAAGGTCAAGGTCAAAGACGCGAACGAATACTTAAATGGTTAATTATCTCAAAAACTATAAACTTTTTGTATAGGCATGTATATTGGAATTTTGTAGGTATTGGCATAATGATCATTTTGATATATGAATGAAGGTCATAGGTTCAAAGGTCAAGGTCATAGAATTGAAGGAATACTTAAATGGTTAATTATCTCAAAAACTATAAACTTTTTGTATAGGCATGTATATTGGAATATTGTAGGTATTGGCCTAACGATCGTTTTGATATATAAATGAAGGTCATAGGTTCAAAGGTCAAGGTCATAGCTGCGGACGAATATTCAAATGGTTAATTATCTCAAAAACTATAAACTTTTTGTATAGGCATGTATATTAGAATATTGTAGGCATTTGCACAACGATCATTTTGATATATGAATGAGTTCATAGGTTCAAAGGTCAAGGTCATAGATGCAAACGAATACTTAAATGGTTAATTATCTCAAAAACTATAAACTCTTTGTATAGGCATGTATATTGGAATATTGTAGGTATTGGCCCAATGCACATTTTAATATACAGATGTTTTAGCTGTTTATAAATAATATATTGTAGCTAGACTTTAAATATGTTATATATAGCATACTTATATAATAATTATTATAATTAACTTGCAAAAATACTTGCATATTATTGGCCCTTACTGCTGAAAATTTTGATATTCTCTTTTATTAATGTCATTGGCCATTGAACCTCTGCATAAGATATGTACTCTTCCTCAGGTGAGCGTTAAGGCCCATGGGCCTCTTGTTTATTTATTCCTTAGTAATTTATAAAATTTATAATTTATGTTATTCTATTTTATTTTAAATACGTGTAAATAAACTCGGCCTATTGTTAATAATAACACTGATGTATATAATCGATTGTATTTTTTAAAAAGTGCACTTTTGTTTCCTTCATATGCAAGACAATATTACATGGCCACTTGCAATTTCTACTGGCCACCTGAAAATTTAAATTGGTGGCCAGCTGGCCACTTGCTTTTGAAACCCACTTTCAATGCTGCAACACTATAGATCACTTTGCGAACGGGGTCCCATTTAGTTTATAAAGTAACAACATATTTGGTATAATTTGTAGCCATATCTTAAGTTAATAAGATTCAAGTTTCTTTCACTTACAGTATATAAAGGCAGGGATAGTGGAGTGGAGTAATAGAGTTTATGTCACAATCTAGATTCCTTCTCTTATATCAAACATTTAAACCTACTACTGTCAGAGCCAGTCTGTTTGTGACAGTGTATAATGCTTTAAGTTTATTTCTATAGAAAACCAAATAAATCTGAATAAAAATTGTTATTATTCACTTACTTGTACCTAGTCATAACATGAAATCTGTAGGCGGATCAGTGATTAGCATAGGGTATTTTTGCAGAGCTCAAAACGTTGGTGCTATGTGGATTTAACATGTTGAAGAAACCAAGAAAATTGGGAACCCTATTGCGCATATGACGTAAAACGTCACCAAGGACATCATTTTCGGTGTAAACATTGTCATTTTCACTATGTAAAATCCACTTATAGCCCCAACATTTTCCTTTCTACAGAAATATTTTATTCCTACGTTCATCAATGTTTACATGACCAACTATGCTAAACTATATTGTCTACCAGAATTATTATTTTAAATTCTGTTTTTTAGGATGTTTCCAACAACATCAAAACGTTTACTGATCAACCACATCAAACATGCTGATACCCATAACAGGGTAAGTACAATGACATCCGTACAAGGTTCAAGTGTTAGGTCAGTCCTGTTACTTTGTTAAATACTGAAACACCAGCAAAATTCAGTAATGTTATATTCAGTAAATTTTCAGATAGAAACATTTAAATATTTAGATTCTGACCAGCAATCCTAACTTTAGAAAACTGTTTTACCCTCCAAAATTTTAATTATTGTTAAAGTACATCTTTGAGATTTAAGATCTCATTGCAAAAATGTAATTATATAGTTTGAAATACTGGTATTCCAAAATTTTTCTAGGCCATAAAAATTTTGCAAATTTTCCCATTTCAAAAGGCAGAAGGTACTTGCGAAAAAAGGTATCAAAATCACTGGATAAAAACTCTGAATCTCCTATGTTTCCATTTCTGAAGCCAAAATAGCCATTGGCTACTTTTTTCTGAGAAATTCTTTGAAAAAGTAGCCTAATTTAGCGAATTTGTGAAAAATTGCTTTAAAACACCATATTTTCACAAGTTTTGGAAATTTTGCTACTAACAATTTTAAAATTGTGGAAACCTAGAAATCTACTATAAATTTTTTGTCAGATTGTTGAGGAACAAGAGTGTGGAAATCTTACGGTAAATTAAAAGAGAAAGGTATAGAGACTGATAACTCCTTCCTGAATGATAAACGGGAAGACATGGGGGTAGAGTTTTCTTACCGCTTTGACAGAAGAGCTCACATGGATGATGAACCACTTCCTGTTGCCAAAGCAAGAGGTAAAGACTGCACATTTTGGATGAGGCAACTGCAGAAAGTAGAAGAAGCTGATCCAGAAGGTAAGTGTTTAGAGCTGTCATTAATGAGAATTTGAATATCAATATATCAACTGAAAAATATATCGATAAATCAATAAAAATGATTAAAATGATTAAAATACTTTATTTTTTGTTGAATCTGTTATAGACAAATTATTTTCCACCAATATTTGGCATGTCTGGTGTCATCTTTAATGTTTCTAATATTATATATACACTGTTTTGTATGTCAGTTGGTTTTGAGATACGTTAAAATGATGAGTTGTAGTTATAATACATCTACAACTAGCTTAATTTGCGTCATTGACTATTGCAACCTTAGACATGAAAATGGCAGCCATTTTTGTTGATATCAATACTTAAAAAAACATATTGATATATCATATCAATGTCTCTTATCGATGATATATACAATCTATCAATGACACTCCTATATGTGTTAGGGATGAGATGGTTGAACAGAGATGAAGCTTTACTATTTAGATTTAAGGCCCCAGCAAACTTCAGAAAAACTAAATATAATGAATTTAGGAGCCCAGGCTCATGGGCTACTGGTCCCCTGCTAATCTTTATCCCTGTTTTCACTGATTTATTGATGAATAAATATCATAACAATGTTCAACCTAGGGAGAAGCCATTTTCAAAAACCTCTAAAACACCATAACATCATTATAATGTATTTGCTGTCATAAAAAGTTAAACATGGCCATTAATAATGAGGTCATTTGACAAAACCAGTTGTCAACAGCCTGACGACCCCTTCTAGATTGAACAATGTCATATTAATTTATTATTTTTTATGTCATTTCAGATGGGGACATAATGGATTTAAAGAGCTTTATCCAAATGATTTTGATAGTGATCAGTCTGATAAAGACAACAAAAAGTAAGTATGGTAAATTTTGGTATGTCAGAACATAGTACCACAAAATCCACATCAGTGAAGGTCATATACAAACACATTACATTTGTCAGAACTCTGGACGTTTGTCAAACATAGTACTACAAAATCTACATCAGTGAAGGTTATATACAAACACATTACATTTATCACAAAATCTACATCAGTGAAGGTCATATACATTTATTGTTATAACTTCATAATGGCTGAAGATAATTGTATGGAGTTTTCACTGTTGATCTTGTCTTGCAATTTTTGTCGAAGGTCAAGGTCATGTCCCAGTTTTTGACCTTTGATAAAAATTGCTATTTTTTCAACATTTCTTGTGATAATGGCGTAGGATTTTCAGTTATATGTAGGTATTGACATGACGATCATTTTGATACATAGATCAGGGTCATTGGTTCAAAGGTCAAGGTCACAGATGTCCAAGAATACCAAAATAGTTAATTATCTGCAAAACTATGAATTTATTGTATAGGCATGTATATCAGAATATTGTAGGTAATGGCACAATGGTCATTTTGATATATGAATAAAGGTCATGGGCTTAAAGGTCAAGGTCATAGAATTGAATGAATACCTAAATGGTTAATTATCTCAAAAACTATAAACTTTTTGTATAGGCATGTATATTGGAATATTGTAGGTATTGGCCTAACGATCATTTTGATAAATGAATGAAGGTCATAGGTTCAAATGTCAAGGTCATAAAGGCGAACGAATACTTAAATGGTTAATTATCTCAAAAACTATAAACTTTTTGTATAGGCATGTATATTAGAATATTGTAGGCATTTACACAAGGATCATTTTGATATATGAATGAAGTTCATAGGTTCAAAGGTCAAGGTCATAGATGCAAACTAATACTTAAATGGTTAATTATCTCAGAAACTATAAACTTTTGGTATAGGCATGTATATTAGAATATTGTAGGTATTGGCCTAACGATCATTTTGATATATGAATGAAGGTCATAGGTTCAAAGGTCAAGGTCATAGATGCAAATGAATACTTAAATGGTTAATTATCTCAAAAACTATAAATTTTTTGTAGAGTCATGTATATTGGAATAAGGTAGTATTGGCCTAACGATTATTTTGATAAATGAATGAAGGTCATAGGTTCAAATGTCAAGGTCATAAACGGGAACGAATACTTAAATGGTTAATTATCTCAAAAACTATAAACTTTTTGTATAGGCATGTATATTGGAATATTGTAGGTATTGGCCTAACGATCATTTTGATATATGAATGAAGGTCATAGGTTCAAAGGTCAAGGTCATAGATGCAAATGAATACTTAAATGGTTAATTATCTCAAAAACTATAAAGTTTTTATAGAGTCATGTATATTGGAATAAGGTAGGTATTGGCCTAACGATCATTTTGATAAATGAATGAAGGTCATAGGTTCAAAGGTCAAGGTCATAGATGCAAATGAATACTTAAATGGTTAATTATCTCAAAAACTATAAAGTTTTTATAGAGTCATGTATATTGGAATAAGGTAGGTATTGGCCTAACGATCATTTTGATAAATGAATGAAGGTCATAGGTTCAAATGTCAAGGTCATAAAGGCGAACGAATACTTAAATGGTTAATTATCTCAAAAACTATAAACTTTTTGTATAGGCATGTATATTGGAATATTGTAGGCATTTGCACAACAATTATTTTGATATATGAATGAAGGTCATAGGTTCAAAGGTCAAGGTCATAGATGCAAACGAATACTTAAATGGTTAATTATCTCAAAAACTATAAACTCTTTCTATAGGCATGTATATTGGAATATTGTAGGTATTGGCCTAATGCACATTTTAATGTACAGATGTTTTAGCTGTTTATAGATAATAAATTGTAGCTAGACTTTAGATATGTTATATATAGCATACTTATACAATAATTATTAAATTAATTTGCAAAAATAATTGCATATTATTGGCCCTTACTGCTGAAAATTTTGAAATTCTCTTTTATTAATGTCATTGACCATTGAACCTCTGCATAAGATATGTACTCTTCCTCAGGTGAGCGTTAAGGCAAAACAGATTATTGTAGATTTTAATTCTTAAAAGATATACAGTAAAACATAAATATAATGAACATGATTACATCGAACACATGAATAGTAGGAAGTCAAATATAGGGCTTGACCTCTCCTCTATGTAGATCTATTTATAACAATATAACAAAGTCACTTTATAACAAATTTTAAATTAGAGTTCCAAGTGTTTTGGTTTAAACATGTTTAACTATAATGATAGAACTCTTGTTTCACAGTGTAGTCAGAGAAATCTTGACTTCAGGGGTAGGATAAAACTCTTGTTTCACAGTGTAGTCAGAGAAATCTTGACTTCAGGGGTAGGATAGAACTCTTGTTTCACAGTGTAGTCAGAGAAATCTTGACTTCAGGGTAGGATAGAACTCTTGTTTCACAGTGTAGTCAGAGAAATCTTGACTTCAGGGTAGGATAGAACTCTTGTTTCACAGTGTAGTCAGAGAAATCTTGACTTCAGGGGTAGGATAGAACTCTTGTTTTACAGTGTAGTCAGAGAAATCTTGACTTCAGGGGTAGGATAGAACTCTTGTTTTACAGTGTAGTCAGAGAAATCTTGACTTCAGGGGTAGGATAGAACTCTTGTTTCACAGTGTAGTTAGAGAAATCTTGACTTCAGGGGTAGGATAGAACTCTTGTTTTACAGTGTAGTCAGAGAAATCTTGACTTCAGGGGTAGGATAGAACTCTTGTTTCACAGTGTAGTCAGAAATCTTGACTTCAGGGTAGGATAGAACTCTTGTTTTACAGTGTAGTCAGAAAATCTTGACTTCAGGGGTAGGATAGAACTCTTGTTTCACAGTGTAGTCAGAGAAATCTTGACTTCAGGGGTAGGATAGAACTCTTGTTTCACAGTGTAGTCAGAAATCTTGACTTCAGGGTAGGATGAACTCTTGTTTTACAGTGTAGTCAGAGAAATCTTGACTTCAGGGGTAGGATAGAACTCTTGTTTCACAGTGTAGTCAGAGAAATCTTGACTTCAGGGTAGGATAGAACTCTGTTTCACAGTGTAGTCAGGGAAATCTTGACTTCAGGGGTAGGATAGAACTCTTGTTTCACAGTGTAGTCAGAGAAATCTTGACTTCAGGGGGGAATAGAACTCTTTTACAGTGTAGTCAGGGAAATCTTGACTTCAGGGGTAGGATAGAACTCTTGTTTTACAGTGTAGTCAGAGAAATCTTGACTTCAGGGGTAGGATATAACTCTTGTTTCACAGTGTATTCAGAAATCTTGACTTCAGGGTAGGATAGAACTCTTGTTTCACAGTGTAGTCAGAGAAATCTTGACTTCAGGGGTAGGATAGAACTCTTGTTTTACAGTGTAGTCAGAGAAATCTTGACTTCAGGGGTAGGATAGAACTCTTGTTTCACAGTGTAGTCAGAGAAATCTTGACTTCAGGGGTAGGATAGAACTCTTGTTTCACAGTGTAGTCAGAGAAATCTTGACTTCAGGGGTAGGATATAACTCTTGTTTCACAGTGTAGTCAGAGAAATCTTGACTTCAGGGGTAGGTAGAACTCTGTTTTACAGTGTAGTCAGAGAAATCTTGACTTCAGGGGTAGGATAAACTCTTGTTTCACAGTGTAGTCAGAGAAATCTTGACTTCAGGGGTAGGATAGAACTCTTGTTTTACAGTGTAGTCAGAAAAATCTTGACTTCAGGGTAGGATAGAACTCTTGTTTTACAGTGTAGTCAGAGAAATCTTGACTTCAGGGGTAGGATAGAACTCTTGTTTCACAGTATAGTCAGAAATCTTGACTTCAGGGTAGGATAGAACTCTTGTTTCACAGTGTAGTCAGAGAAATCTTGACTTCAGGGTAGGATAGAAGTCTTGTTTCACAGTGTAGTCAGAGAAATCTTGACTTCAGGGTAGGATAGAACTCTTGTTTCACAGTGTATTCAGAAATCTTGACTTCAGGGTAGGATAGAACTCTTGTTTCACAGTGTAGTCAGAGAAATCTTGACTTCAGGGGTAGGATAGAACTCTTGTTTTACAGTGTAGTCAGAGAAATCTTGACTTCAGGGGTAGGATAGAACTCTTGTTTCACAGTGTAGTCAGAGAAATCTTGACTTCAGGGGTAGGATAGAACTCTTGTTTTACAGTGTAGTCAGAGAAATCTTGACTTCAGGGGTGGGATAAAACTCTTGTTTCACAGTGTAGTCAGAGAAATCTTGACTTCAGGGGTAGGATAAAACTCTTGTTTCACAGTGTAGTCAGAGAAATCTTGACTTCAGGGGTAGGATAGAACGCTTGTTTTACAGTGTAGTCAGAGAAATCTTGACTTCAGGGGTAGGATAAAACTCTTGTTTCACAGTGTAGTCAGGGAAATCTTGACTTCAGGGGTAGGATAGAACTCTTGTTTCACAGTGTAGTCAGAGAAATCTTGACTTCAGGGGTAGAATAGAACTCTGTTTTACAGTGTAGTCAGGGAAATCTTGACTTCAGGGGTAGGATAGAACTCTTGTTTCACAGTGTAGTCAGAGAAATCTTGACTTCAGGGGTAGGATAGAATCTTGTTTTACAGTGTAGTCAGAGAAATCTTGACTTCAGGGGTAGGATAGAACTCTTGTTTCACAGTGTAGTCAGAGAAATCTTGACTTCAGGGGTAGGATAGAACGCTTGTTTCACAGTGTAGTCAGAGAAATCTTGACTTCAGGGGTAGGATAGAACTCTTGTTTTACAGTGTAGTCAGAGAAATCTTGACTTCAGGGGTAGGATAAAACTCTTGTTTCACAGTGTAGTCAGAGAAATCTTGACTTCAGGGGTAGGATAGAACTCTTGTTTCACAGTGTAGTCAGAGAAATCTTGACTTCAGGGTAGGATAGAACTCTTGTTTTACAGTGTAGTCAGAGAAATCTTGACTTCAGGGGTAGGATAGAACTCTTGTTTCACAGTGTAGTCAGAAATCTTGACTTCAGGGGTAGGATAGAACTCTTGTTTCACAGTGTAGTCAGAGAAATCTTGACTTCAGGGGTAGGATAGAACTCTTGTTTCACAGTGTAGTCAGAGAAATCTTGACTTCAGGGGTAGGATATAACTCTTGTTTCACAGTGTAGTCAGAGAAATCTTGACTTCAGGGGTAGGATAGAACTCTTGTTTTACAGTGTAGTCAGAGAAATCTTGACTTCAGGGGTAGGATAGAACTCTTGTTTTACAGTGTAGTCAGAGAAATCTTGACTTCAGGGGTAGGATAGAACTCTTGTTTCACAGTGTAGTCAGAGAAATCTTGACTTCAGGGGTAGGATAGAACTCTTGTTTCACAGTGTAGTCAGAAATCTTGACTTCAGGGTAGGATAGAACTCTTGTGTTTAACAGTGTAGTCAGAGAAATCTTGACTTCAGGGTAGGATAGAACTCTTGTTTCACAGTGTAGTCATAGAAATCTTGACTTCAGGGGTAGGATAGAACTCTTGTTTTACAGTGTAGTCAGAGAAATCTTGACTTCAGGGGTAGGATAGAACTCTTGTTTCACAGTGTAGTCAGAGAAATCTTGACTTCAGGGGTAGGATAGAACTCTTGTTTCACAGTGTAGTCAGAGAAATCTTGACTTCAGGGTAGGATAGAACTCTGTTTTACAGTGTAGTCAGAGAAATCTTGACTTCAGGGGTAGGATAGAACTCTTGTTTCACAGTGTAGTCAGAGAAATCTTGACTTCAGGGGTAGGATAGAACTCTTGTTTCACAGTGTAGTCAGAGAAATCTTGACTTCAGGGTAGGATAGAACTCTTGTTTACAGTGTAGTCAGAGAAATCTTGACTTCAGGGGTAGAATAGAACTCTTGTTTCACAGTGTAGTCAGAAATCTTGACTTCAGGGGTAGGATAGAACTCTTGGTTTTACAGTGTAGTCAGAGAAATCTTGACTTCAGGGTAGGATAGAACTCTTGTTTCACAGTGTAGTCAGAAATCTTGACTTCAGGGGTAGGATAGAACTCTTGTTTCACAGTGTAGTCAGAGAAATCTTGACTCAGGGTAGGATAGAACTCTTGTTTCACAGTGTAGTCAGAGAAATCTTGACTTCAGGGGTATGATAGAACTCTTGTTTCACAGTGTAGTCAGGAAATCTTGACTTCAGGGTAGGATAGAACTCTTGTTTCACAGTGTAGTCAGAGAAATCTTGACTTCAGGGTAGGATAGAACTCTTGTTTTACAGTGTAGTCAGAGAAATCTTGATTCAGGGGTAGGATAGAACTCTTGTTTCACAGTGTAGTCAGAAATCTTGACTTCAGGGGTAGGATAGAACTCTTGTTTCACAGTGTAGTCATAGAAATCTTGACTTCAGGGGTAGGATAGAACTCTTGTTTAACAGTGTAGTCAGAGAAATCTTGACTTCAGGGGTAGGATAGAACTCTTGTTTCACAGGTAGTCAGAAATCTTGACTTCAGGGTAGGATAGAACTCTTGTTTCACAGTGTAGTCAGAAATCTTGACTTCAGGGTAGGATAGAACTCTTGTTCACAGTGTAGTCAGAAATCTTGACTTCAGGGGTAGGATAGAACTCTTGTTTCACAGTGTAGTCAGAGAAATCTTGACTTCAGGGGTAGGATAGAACTCTTGTTTCACAGTGTAGTCAGAGAAATCTTGACTTCAGGGTAGGATAGAACTCTTGTTTCACAGTGTAGTCAGAGAAATCTTGACTTCAGGGGTAGGATAGAACTCTTGTTTTACAGTGTAGTCAGAGAAATCTTGACTTCAGGGTAGAATAGTCTTGTTTCACAGTGTAGTCAGAGAAATCTTGACTTCAGGGGTAGGATAGAACTCTTGTTTCACAGTGTAGTCAGAAATCTTGACTTCAGGGGTAGGATAGAACTCTTGTTTTACAGTGTAGTTAGAGAAATCTTGACTTCAGGGTAGGATAGAACTCTTGTTTTACAGTGTAGTCAGAGAAATCTTGACTTCAGGGGTATGATAGAACTCTTGTTTCACAGTGTAGTCAGAGAAATCTTGACTTCAGGGGTAGGATAGAACTCTTGTTTCACAGTGTAGTCAGAAATCTTGACTTCAGGGGTAGGATAAACTCTTGTTTCACAGTGTAGTCAGAGAAATCTTGACTTCAGGGGTAGGATAGAACTCTTGTTTCACAGTGTAGTCAGAGAAATCTTGACTTCAGGGGTAGGATAGAACTCTTGTTTCACAGTGTAGTCAGAAATCTTGACTTCAGGGGTAGGATAGAAGTCTTGTTTCATAGTGTAGTCAGAAATCTTGACTTCAGGGGTAGGATAGAACTCTTGTTTCACAGTGTAGTCAGAAATCTTGACTTCAGGGGTAGGATAGAACTCTTGTTTACAGTGTAGTCAGAGAATTCTTGACTTCAGGGGTAGGATAGAACTCTTGTTTCACAGTGTAGTCAGAGAATTCTTGACTTCAGGGGTAGGATAGAACTCTTGTTTCACAGTGTAGTCAGAAATCTTGACTTCAGGGGTAGGATAGAACTCTTGTTTTACAGTGTAGTCAGAGAAATCTTGACTTCAGGGGTAGGATAGAACTCTTGTTTCACAGTGTAGTCAGAGAAATCTTGACTTCAGGGGTAGGATAGAACTCTTGTTTCACAGTGTAGTCAGGGAAATCTTGACTTCAGGGGTAGGATAGAACTCTTGTTTCACAGTGTAGTCAGAGAAATCTTGACTTCAGGGGTGGAATAGAACTCTGTTTTACAGTGTAGTCAGGGAAATCTTGACTTCAGGGTAGGATAGAACTCTTGTTTCACAGTGTAGTCAGAGAAATCTTGACTTCAGGGTAGGATAGAACTCTTGTTTTACAGTGTAGTCAGAGAAATCTTGACTTCAGGGTAGGATAGAACTCTTGTTTCACAGTGTAGTCAGAGAAATCTTGACTTGGGGTAGGATAGAACTCTTGTTTCACAGTGTAGTCAGAGAAATCTTGACTTCAGGGTAGGGTAGAACTCTTGTTTTACAGTGTAGTCAGAGAAATCTTGACTTCAGGGGTAGGATAAAACTCTTGTTTCACAGTGTAGTCAGAGAAATCTGACTTCAGGGTAGGATAGAACTCTTGTTTTACAGTGTAGTCAGAGAAATCTTGACTTCAGGGGTAGGATAGAACTCTTGTTTACAGTGTAGTCAGAGAAATCTTGACTTCAGGGGTAGGATAGAACTCTTGTTTCACAGTATAGTCAGAAATCTTGACTTCAGGGGTAGGATAGAACTCTTGTTTCACAGTGTAGTCAGAGAAATCTTGACTTCAGGGGTAGGATAGAAGTCTTGTTTCACAGTGTAGTCAGAGAAATCTTGACTTCAGGGGTAGGATAGAACTCTTGTTTACAGTGTAGTCAGAGAAATCTTGACTTCAGGGTAGGATAGAACTCTTGTTTCACAGTGTAGTCAGAGAAATCTTGACTTCAGGGTAGGATAGAACTCTTGTTTTACAGTGTAGTCAGAGAAATCTTGACTTCAGGGGTGTGATAAAACTCTTGTTTCACAGTGTAGTCAGAGAAATCTTGACTTCAGGGGTAGGATAAAACTCTTGTTTCACAGTGTAGTCAGAGAAATCTTGACTTCAGGGGTAGGATAGAACGCTTGTTTTACAGTGTAGTCAGAGAAATCTTGACTTCAGGGGTAGGATAAAACTCTTGTTTCACAGTGTAGTCAGGGAAATCTTGACTTCAGGGGTAGGATAGAACTCTTGTTTCACAGTGTAGTCAGAGAAATCTTGACTTCAGGGGTAGAATAGAACTCTGTTTTACAGTGTAGTCAGGGAAATCTTGACTTCAGGGGTAGGATAGAACTCTTGTTTCACAGTGTAGTCATAGAAATCTTGACTTCAGGGGTAGGATAGAACTCTTGTTTAACAGTGTAGTCAGAGAAATCTTGACTTCAGGGGTAGGATAGAACTCTTGTTTCACAGTGTAGTCATAGAAATCTTGACTTCAGGGGTAGGATAGAACTCTTGTTTTACAGTGTAGTCAGAGAAATCTTGACTTCAGGGGTAGGATAGAACTCTTGTTTCACAGTGTAGTCAGAAATCTTGACTTCAGGGGTAGGATAGAACTCTTGTTTCACAGTGTAGTCAGAGAAATCTTGACTTCAGGGGTAGGATAGAACTCTTGTTTCACAGTGTAGTCAGAAATCTTGACTTCAGGGGTAGGATAGAACTCTTGTTTTACAGTGTAGTCAGAGAAATCTTGACTTCAGGGGTAGGATAGAACTCTTGTTTCACAGTGTAGTCAGAAATCTTGACTTCAGGGGTAGGATAGAACTCTTGTTTCACAGTGTAGTCAGAGAAATCTTGACTTCAGGGTAGGATAGAACTCTTGTTTCACAGTGTAGTCAGAGAAATCTTGACTTCAGGGGTATGATAGAACTCTTGTTTCACAGTGTAGTCATGGAAATCTTGACTTCAGGGTAGGATAGAACTCTTGTTTCACAGTGTAGTCAGAGAAATCTTGACTTCAGGGTGGAATAGAACTCTGTTTTACAGTGTAGTCAGGAAATCTTGACTTCAGGGGTAGGATAGAACTCTTGTTTCACAGTGTAGTCAGAGAAATCTTGACTTCAGGGGTAGGATAGAACTCTTGTTTCACAGTGTAGTCAGAAATCTTGACTTCAGGGGTAGGATAGAACTCTGTTTTACAGTGTAGTCAGAGAATCTTGACTTCAGGGGTAGGATAGAACTTGTTTCACAGTGTAGTCAGGAAATCTTGACTTCAGGGGTAGGATAGAACTCTTGTTTCACAGTGTAGTCAGAGAAATCTTGACTTCAGGGGTAGGATAGAACTCTTGTTCACAGTGTAGTCAGAGAAATCTTGACTTCAGGGTAGGATAGAACTCTTGTTTACAGTGTAGTCAGAGAAATCTTGACTTCAGGGGTAGGATAGAACTCTGTTTCACAGTGTAGTCAGAGAAATCTTGACTTCAGGGGTAGGATAGAACTCTTGTTTCACAGTGTAGTCAGAAATCTTGACTTCAGGGTAGGGTAGAACTCTTGTTTTACAGTGTAGTCAGAGAAATCTTGATTCAGGGGTAGGATAAAACTCTTGTTTCACAGTGTAGTCAGAGAAATCTTGACTTCAGGGGTAGGATAGAACTCTTGTTTACAGTGTAGTCAGAGAAATCTTGACTTCAGGGGTAGGATAGAACTCTTGTTTTACAGTGTAGTCAGAGAAATCTTGACTTCAGGGGTAGGATAGAACTCTTGTTCACAGTATAGTCAGAAATCTTGACTTCAGGGGTAGGATAGAACTCTTGTTTCACAGTGTAGTCAGAGAAATCTGACTTCAGGGTAGGATAGAAGTCTTGTTTTCACAGTGTTAGTCAGAGAAATCTTGACTTCAGGGGTAGGATAGAACTCTTGTTTACAGTGTAGTCAGAGAAATCTTGACTTCAGGGGTAGGATAGAACTCTTGTTTCACAGTGTAGTCAGAGAAATCTTGACTTCAGGGGTAGATAGAACTCTTGTTACAGTGTAGTCAGAGAAATCTTGACTTCAGGGGTGGGATAAAACTCTTGTTTCACAGTGTAGTCAGAGAAATCTTGACTTCGGGGTAGGATAAAACTCTTGTTTCACAGTGTAGTCAGAGAATCTTGACTTCAGGGGTAGGATAGAACGCTGTTTTACAGTGTAGTCAGAGAAATCTGACTTCAGGGTAGGATAAAACTCTTGTTTCACAGTGTAGTCAGGGAAATCTTGACTTCAGGGTAGGATAGAACTCTTGTTTCACAGTGTAGTCAGAGAAATCTTGACTTCAGGGGGTAGAATAGAACTCTGTTTACAGTGTAGTCAGGGAAATCTTGACTTCAGGGGTAGGATAGAACTCTTGTTTCACAGTGTAGTCATAGAAAATCTTGACTTCAGGGGTAGGATAGAACTCTTGTTTAACAGTGTAGTCAGAGAAATCTTGACTTCAGGGGTAGGATAGACTCTTGTTTCACAGTGTAGTCATAGAAATCTTGACTTCAGGGTAGGATAGAACTCTTGTTTTACAGTGTAGTCAGAGAAATTCTTGACTTCAGGGGTGGATAGAACTCTTGTTTCACAGTGTAGTCAGAAATCTTGACTTCAGGGGTAGGATAGAACTCTTGTTTTCACAGTGTAGTCAGAGAAATCTTGACTTCAGGTAGGATAAAAAACTCTTGTTTCACAGTGTAGTCAGAGAATCTGACTTCAGGGGTAGGATAGAACGCTGTTTTACAGTGTAGTCAGAGAAATCTTGACTTCAGGGGTAGGATAAAACTCTGTTTCACAGTGTAGTCAGGGAAATCTTGACTTCAGGGGTAGGATAGAACTCTTGTTTCACAGTGTAGTCAGAAATCTTGACTTCAGGGGTAGAATAAACTCTTTTACAGTGTAGTCAGGGAAATCTGACTTCAGGGGTAGGATAGAACTCTTGTTTCACAGTGTAGTCATAGAAATCTTGACTTCAGGGGTAGGATAGAACTCTTGTTTAACAGTGTAGTCAGAGAAATCTTGGACTTCAGGGGTAGGATAGAACTCTTGTTTCACAGTGTAGTCATAGAAATCTTGACTTCAGGGTAGGATAGAACTCTTGTTTTAACAGTGTAGTCAGGAGAAATCTTGACTTCAGGGGTAGGATAGAACTCTTGTTTCACAGTGTAGTCAGAAATCTTGACTTCAGGGGTTGATAGAACTCTTGTTTCACAGTGTAGTCAGAGAAATCTTGACTTCAGGGGTAGGATAGAACTCTTGTTTCACAGTGTAGTCAGAAATCTTGACTTCAGGGTAGGATAGAACTCTTGTTTCTACAGTGTAGTCAGAGAAATCTTGACTTCAGGGGTAGGATAGAACTCTTGTTTCACAGTGTAGTCAGAAATCTTGACTTCAGGGTAGGATAGAACCTCTGTTTCACAGTGTAGTCAGAGAAAATCTTGACTCAGGGTAGGATAGAACTCTTGTTTCACAGTGTAGTCAGAGAATCTTGACTTCAGGGGTATGATAGAACTCTTGTTTCACAGTGTAGTCAGGAAATCTTGACTTCAGGGGTAGGATAGAACTCTTGTTTCACAGTGTAGTCAGAGAAATCTTGACTTCAGGGTAGATAGAACTCTTGTTTTACAGTGTAGTCAGAGAAATCTTGACTTCAGGTAGGATAGAACTCTTGTTTCACAGTGTAGTCAGAAATCTTGACTTCAGGGGTAGGATAGAACTCTTGTTTCACAGTGTAGTCATAGAAATCTTGACTTCAGGGGTAGGATAGAACTCTTGTTTAACAGTGTAGTCAGAGAAATCTTGACTTCAGGGGTAGGATAGAACTCTTGTTTCACAGTGTAGTCAGAAATCTTGACTTCAGGGTAGGATAGAACTCTTGTTTCACAGTGTAGTCAGAGAAATCTTGACTTCAGGGGTAGGATAGAACTCTTGTTTCACAGTGTAGTCAGAAATCTTGACTTCAGGGGTAGGATAGAACTCTTGTTTCACAGTGTAGTCAGAGAAATCTTGACTTCAGGGGTAGGATAGAACTCTTGTTTTCACAGTGTAGTCAGAAATCTTGACTTCAGGGGTAGGATAGAACTCTGTTTCACAGTGTAGTCATAGAAATCTTGACTTCAGGGGTAGGATAAACTCTTGTTTCACAGTGTAGTCAGAGAAATCTTGACTTCAGGGGTAGGATAGAACGCTTGTTCTACAGTGTAGTCAGAGAAATCTTGACTTCAGGGGTAGGATAAAACTCTTGTTTCACAGTGTAGTCAGGGAAATCTTGACTTCAGGGGTAGGATAGAACTCTTGTTTCACAGTGTAGTCAGAGAAATTTGACTTCAGGGTGGAATAGAACTCTGTTTTACAGTGTAGTCAGGGAAATCTTGACTTCAGGGGTAGGATAGAACTCTTGTTTTACAGTGTAGTCAGAGAAATCTTGACTTCAGGGGTAGAATAGAACTCTTGTTTCACAGTGTAGTCAGAGAAATCTTGACTTCAGGGGTAGGATAGAACTCTTGTTTTACAGTGTAGTCAGAGAAATCTTGACTTCAGGGTGGATAAAACTCTTGTTTCACAGTGTAGTCAGGAGAAATCTTGACTTCAGGGGTAGGATAAACTCTTGTTTCACAGTGTAGTTCTCCAGTGTCAGAGAAATCTTGACTTCAGGGGTAGGATAGACGCTTGTTTTACAGTGTAGTCAGAGAAATCTTGACTTCAGGGGTAGGATAAAACTCTTGTTTCACAGTGTAGTCAGGGAAATCTTGACTTCAGGGGTAGGATAGAACTCTTGTTTCACAGTGTAGTCAGAGAAATCTTGACTTCAGGGGTAGAATAGAACTCTGTTTTACAGTGTAGTCAGGGAAATCTTGTCTTCAGGGGTAGGATAGAACTCTTGTTTCACAGTGTAGTCATAGAAATCTTGACTTCAGGGGAGGATAGAACTCTTGTTTAACAGTTTAGTCAGAGAAATCTTGACTTCAGGGTAGGATAGAACTCTGTTTCACAGTGTAGTCAGAGAAATCTTGACTTCAGGGGTAGGATAGAACTCTTGTTTTACAGTGTAGTCAGGAGAAATCTTGACTTCAGGGGTAGGATAGAACTCTTGTTTTCACAGTGTAGTCAGAAAATCTTGACTTCAGGGTAGGATAGAACTCTTGTTTCACAGTGTAGTCAGAGAAATCTGACTTCAGGGTAGGATAGAACTCTTGTTTCACAGTGTAGTCAGAAATCTGACTTCAGGGGTAGGATAGAACTCTTGTTTTACAGTGTAGTCAGAGAAATCTGACTTCAGGGTAGGATAGAACTCTTGTTTCACAGTGTAGTCAGAAATCTTGACTTCAGGGGTAGGATAGAACTCTTGTTTCACAGTGTAGTCAGAGAAATCTTGACTTCAGGGGTAGGATAGAACTCTTGTTTCACAGTGTAGTCAGAGAAACTTGACTTCAGGGGTTGATAGAACTCTTGTTTCACAGTGTAGTCAGGGAAATCTTGATCAGGGGTAGGATAGAACTCTTGTTTCACAGTGTAGTCAGAGAAATCTTGACTTCAGGGTAGGATAGAACTCTTGTTTTACAGTGTAGTCAGAGAAATCTTGACTTCAGGGGTAGGATAGAACTCTTGTTTCACAGTGTAGTCAGAAATCTTGACTCAGGGGTAGGATAAAACTTCTTGTTTCACAGTGTAGTCATAGAAATCTTGACTCAGGTAGGATAGAACTCTTGTTTAACAGGTAGTCAGAGAAATCTTGACTTCAGGGTAGGATAGAACTCTTGTTTCACAGTGTAGTCAGAAATCTTGACTTCAGGGGTAGGATAGAACTCTTGTTTCACAGTGTAGTCAGAGAAATCTTGACTTCAGGGGTAGGATAGAACTCTTGTTCACAGTGTAGTCAGAAATCTTGACTTCAGGGGTAGGATAGAACTCTGTTTCACAGTGTAGTGAATCTGCATCTTCGGGGTAGGATAGAACTCTTGTTTCACAGTGTAGTCAGAGAAATCTTGACTTCAGGGGTAGGATAGAACTTTGTTCACAGTGTAGTCAGAGAAATCTGATTCAGGGGTAGGATAGAA
>CM037866.1:37116703-37303983 GCA_021292105.1 Anadara kagoshimensis
GTAGTAAGTTCTACCATATTGTTATCTGTGTTATAACCTTATATTTGACCTTTGACCAAAATTACATTTATATATAGTCTAGATTTTGTAGTAAGTTCTACCATATTGTTATCTGTGTTGTAACCTTATATTTGACCTGTGACCATAAACTTACATTGTATATAATGTAGGTTTTGTATCAAGTTATCTGTGTTGTAACCTTTATATTTAAACTTTGACTTATATATTTACATTGTAAATATAGTTTAGATTTTGTAGTAAGTTCTACCATATTGTTATTTGTGTTGTAACCTTATATTTGACCTATGACCTATATATTTACATTGTAAATATAGTGTAGATTTTGTAGTAAGTTCTACTATGTTGTTATTTGTGTTGTAACTTATATTTGACCTTTGACCGATATATTTACATTGTATATATAATGTAGTTTTTGTATTAAGTTATCTGTGTTGTAACCTTTATATTTGAAACTTTGACCTATATATTTACATTGTAAATATAGTGTAGATTTTGTAATAAGTTCTACCATATGTTATCTCTGTTGTAACCTTTATATTTGACCTGTGACCTATAAACTTACATTGTATATATAATGTAGGTTTTGTATCAAGTTATCTGTGTTGTAACTTTATATTGAACTTTGACTTATATATTTACATTGTAAATATAGTGTAGATTTTGTAGTAAGTTCTACCATATTGTTATCTGTGTTATAACCTTATATTTGACCTTTGACCTAAATATTTACATTGTAAATATAGTGTAGATTTTGTAGTAAGTTCTACCATATTGTTATCTGTGTTGTAACCTTATATTTGACCTTTGACCTAAATATTTACATTGTATATATAGTGTAGATTTTGTAGTAAGTTCTACCATATTGTTATCTGTGTTGTAACCTTTATATTTGACTTTTGACCTATAAACTTACATTTTATATATAATGTAGGTTTTGTATCAAGTTATCTGTTGTAACCTTTAATTTAAACTTGACTTATATATTTACATTGTAAATATAGTTTAGATTTTGTAGTAAGTTCTACCATATTGTTATCTGTGTTGTAACCTTATATTTGACCTTTGTCCTATATATTACATTGTAAATATAGTGTAGATTTTGTAGTAAGTTCTAGCATATTGTTATCTGTGTTGTAACCTTATATTTGACCTATGACCTATATATTTACATTGTAAATATAGTTTAGATTTTGTAGTAAGTTCTACCATATTGTTATCTCTGTTGTAACCTTATATTTGACCTTTTTCCTATATATTTACATTGTAAATATAGTGTAGATTTTGTAGTAAGTTCTACCATATTGTTATCTGTGTTGTAACCTTATATTTGACCTTTGACCTATATATTTACATTGTATATATAGTGTAGATTTTGTAGTAAGTTCTACCATATTGTTATCTGTGTTTGTAACCTTTATATTTGACCTTTGACCTATAAACTTACATTGTAATATAATGTAGTTTTTGTATTAAGTTATCTGTGTTGTAACCTTTATATTTGAACTTTGACCTATATATTTACATTGTATATATAATGTAGTTTTTGTAAAGTTATCTGTGTTGTAACCTTATATTTGACCTTTGTCCTATATATTTACATTGTAAATATAGTGTAGATTTTGTAGTAAGTTCTAGCATATTGTTATCTGTGTTGTAACCTTATATTTGACCTATGACCTATATATTTACATTGTAAATATAGTTTAGATTTTGTAGTAAGTTCTAGCATATTGTTATCTGTGTTGTAACCTTTATATTTGAACTTTGACCTATATATTACATTGTATATATAGTGTAGATTTTGTAGTAAGTTCTACCATATTGTTTTCTGTGTCGTAACCTTATATTTGACCTTTGACCTATATATTTACATTGTATATATAGTGTAGATTTTGTAGTAAGTTCGACCATATTGTTATCTGTGTTGTAACCTTTATATTTGAACTTTGACCTATATATTTACATTGTATATATAGTGTAGATTTTGTAGTAAGTTATACCATATTGTTATCTGTGTTGTAACCATTATATTTGACCTTTGACCTATAAACTTACATTGTATATATAATGTAGGTTTTGTATCAAGTTATCTGTGTTGTAACCTTTATATTTAAACTTTGACTTATATATTTACATTGTAAATATAGTGTAGATTTTGTAGTAAGTTCTACCATATTGTTATCTGTGTTGTAACCTTATATTTGACCTTTGACCTATAAACTTACATTGCATATATAATGTAGGTTTTGTATTAAGTTATCTGTGTTGTAACCTTTATATTTAAACTTTGACCTATATATTTACATTGTAAATATAGTGTAGATTTTGTAGTAAGTTCTACCATATTGTTATTTGTGTTGTAACCTTATATTTGACCTATGACCTATATATTTACATTGTAAATATAGTGTAGATTTTGTAGTAAGTTCTACCATATTGTTTTGTGTGTTGTAACCTTATATTTGACCTTTGACCGATATATTTACATTGTATATATAATGTAGTTTTTGTATTAAGTTATCTGTGTTGTAACCTTTATATTTGAACTTTGACCTATATATTTACCTTGTATATATAGTGTAGATTTTGTAGTAAGTTCTACCATATTGTTATCTGTGTTGTAAACTTATATTTGAACTTTGTCCTATATATTTACATTGTAAATATAGTGTAGATTTTGTAGTAAGTTCTACCATATTTTTATCTGTGTTGTAACTTTATATTTGACCTTTGACCTATATATTTACATTGTTAATATAGTGTAGATTTTGTAGTAAGTTCTACCATATTGTTATCTGTGTTGTAACCTTTATATTTGACCTTTGACCTATACACTTACATTGTATATAATGTAGTTTTTGTATTAAGTTATCTGTGTTGTAACCTTTATATTTGAACTTTGACCTATATATTTACATTGTATATATAGTGTAGATTTTGTAGTAAGTTCTACCATATTGTTATCTGTGTTATAACCTTATATTTGACCTTTGACCTAAATATTTACATTGTATATATAGTGTAGATTTTGTAGTAAGTTCTACCATATTGTTATCTGTGTTGTAACCTTTATATTTGACCTTTGACCTATAAACTTACATTGTATATATAATGTAGGTTTTGTATCAAGTTATCTGTGTTGTAACCTTTATATTTAAACTTTGACTTATATATTTACATTGTAAATATAGTTTAGATTTTGTAGTAAGTTCTACCATATTGTTATTGTGTTGTAACCTTATATTTGACCTATGACCTATATATTTACATTGTAAATATAGTGTATATTTTGTAGTAAGTTCTACCATGTTGTTATTTGTGTTGTAACCTTATATTTGACCTTTGACCGATATATTTACATTGTATATATAATGTAGTTTTGTATTAAGTTATCTGTGTTGTAACCTTTATATTTAAACTTTGACCTATATATTTACATTGTAAAATAGTGTAGATTTTGTAGTAAGTTCTACCATATTGTTATCTGTGTTGTAACCTTTATATTTGACCTTTGACCTATAAACTTACATTGTATATATAATGTAGTTTTTGTATTAAGTTATCTGTGTTGTAACCTTTATATTTGAACTTTGACCTATATATTTACATTGTATATATAGTGTAGATTTTGTAGTAAGTTCTACCATATTGTTATCTGTGTTATAACCTTATATTTGACCTTTGACCTAAATATTTACATTGTATATATAGTGTAGATTTTGTAGTAAGTTCTACCATATTGTTATCTGTGTTGTAACCTTTATATTTGACCTGTGACCTATAAACTTACATTGTATATATAATGTAGGTTTTGTATCAAGTTATCTGTGTTGTAACCTTTATATTTAAACTTTGACTTATATATTTACATTGTAAATATAGTTTAGATTTTGTAGTAAGTTCTACCATATTGTTATTTGTGTTGTAACCTTATATTTGACCTATGACCTATATATTTACATTGTAAATATAGTGTAAATTTTGTAGTAAGTTCTACCATGTTGTTATTTGTGTTGTAACCTTATATTTGACCTTTGACCGATATATTTACATTATATATATAATGTAGTTTTTGTATTAAGTTATCTGTGTTGTATCCTTTATATTTGAACTTTGACCTAAATATTTACATTGTATATATAGTGTAGATTTGTAGTAAGTTCTACCATATTGTTATCTGTGTTGTAACCATTATATTTGACCTTTGACCTATAAACTTACATTGTATATATAATGTAGGTTTTGTATCAAGTTATCTGTGTTGTAACCTTTATATTTAAACTTTGACTTATATATTTACATTGTAAATATAGTGTAGATTTTGTAGTAAGTTCTACCATATTGTTATCTGTGTTGTAACCTTATATTTGACCTTTGACCTATAAACTTACATTGCATATATAATGTAGGTTTTGTATTAAGTTATCTGTGTTGTAACCTTAATATTTAAACTTGACCTATATATTTACATTGTAAATATAGTGTAGATTTGTAGTAAGTTCTACCATATAGTTATTTGTGTTGTAACCTTATATTTGACCTATGACCTATATATTTACATTGTAAATATAGTGTAGATTTTGTAGTAAGTTCTACCATATTGTTATGTGTGTTGTAACCTTATATTTGACCTTTGACCGATATATTTACATTGTATATATAATGTAGTTTTTGTATTAAGTTATCTGTGTTGTAACCTTTATATTTGAACTTTGACCTATATATTTACATTGTAAATATAGTGTAGATTTTGTAGTAAGTTCTACCATATTGTTATATGTGTTGTAAACTTATATTTGAACTTTGTCCTATATATTTACATTGTAAATATAGTGTAGATTTTGTAGTAAGTTCTACCATATTGTTATCTGTGTTGTAACCTTTATATTTGACCTTTGACCTATAAACTTACATTTGTATATAATGTAGTTTTTGTATTAAGTTATCTGTGTTGTAACCTTTATATTTGAACTTTGACCTATATATTTACATTGTATATATAGTGTAGATTTTGTAGTAAGTTCTACCATATTGTTATCTGTGTTATAACCTTATATTTGACCTTTGACCTAAATATTTACATTGTGTATATAGTCTAGATTTTGTAGTAAGTTCTACCATATTGTTATCTGTGTTGTAACCTTTATATTTGACCTTTGACCTATAAACTTACATTGTATATATAATGTAGTTTTTGTATTAAGTTATCTGTGTTGTAACCTTTATATTTAAACTTTGACTTATATATTTACATTGTAAATATAGTTTAGATTTTGTAGTAAGTTCTACCATATTGTTATTTGTGTTGTAACCTTATATTTGACCTATGACCTATATATTTACATTGTAAATATAGTGTAGATTTTGTAGTTAGTTCTACTATGTTGTTATTTGTGTTGTAACCTTATATTTGACCTTTGACCGATATATTTACATTGTATATATAATGTAGTTTTTGTATTAAGTTATCTGTGTTGTAACCTTTATATTTGAACTTTGACCTATATATTTACATTGTAAATATAGTGTAGATTTTGTAATAAGTTCTACCATATTGTTATCTGTGTTGTAACCTTTATATTTGACCTGTGACCTATAAACTTACATTGTATATATAATGTAGGTTTTGTATCAAGTTATCTGTGTTGTAACCTTATATTTGAACTTTGACTATATATTTACATTGTAAATATAGTGTAGATTTTGTAGTAAGTTCTACCATATTGTTATCTGTGTTATAACCTTATATTTGACCTTTGACCTAAATATTTACATTGTATATATAGTGTAGATTTTGTAGTAAGTTCTACCATATTGTTATCTGTGTTGTAACCTTTATATTTGACCTTTGACCTATAAACTTACATTGTATATATAATGTAGTTTTTGTATTAAGTTATCTATAGTGTAGATTTTGTAGTAAGTTCTACCATATTGTTATCTGTGTTGTAACCTTATATTTGACCTTTGACTTAAATATTTACATTGTATATATAGTGTAGATTTTGTAGTAAGTTCTACCATATTGTTATCTGTGTTGTAACCTTTATATTTGACCTTTGACCTATAAACTTATATTGTATATATAATGTAGGTTTTGTATCAAGTTATCTGTGTTGTAACCTTTATATTTAAACTTTGACTTATATATTTACATTGTAAATATAGTGTAGATTTTGTAGTAAGTTCTACCATATTGTTATCTGTGTTGTAACCTTATATTCGACCTTTGACCTATAATCTTACATTGCATATATAATGTCGGTTTTGTATTAAGTTATCTGTGCTGTAACCTTTATATTTAAACTTTGACCTATATATTTACATTGTAAATATAGTGTAGATTTCGTAGTAAGTTCTACCATATTTTTATTTGTGTTGTAACCTTATATTTGACCTATGACCTATATATTTACATTGTAAATATAGTGTAGATTTTGTAGTAAGTTCTACCATATTGTTATGTGTGTTGTAACCTTATATTTGACCTTTGACCGATATTTTTCATTGTATATATAATGTAGTTTTTGTATTAAGTTATCTGTGTTGTAACCTTTATATTTAAACTTTGACCTATATATTTACATTGTAAATATAGTTTAGATTTTGTAGTAAGTTCTACCATATTGTTATCTGTGTTGTTAACTTATATTTGAACTTTGTCCTATATATTTACATTGTAAATATAGTGTAGATTTTGTAGTAAGTTCTACCATATTGTTATCTGTGTTGTAACCTTATATTTGACCTTTGACCTATATATTTACATTGTAAATATAGTGTAGATTTTGTAGTAAGTTCTACCATATTGTTATCTGTGTTGTAACCTTTATATTTGACCTTTGACCTATAAACTTACATTGTATATAATGTAGTTTTTGTATTAAGTTATCTATAGTGTAGATTTTGTAGTAAGTTCTACCATATGTTATCTGTGTTGTAACCTTATATTTGACCTTTGGCCTATATATTTACATTGTATTATAGTGTAGATTTTGTAGTAAGTTCTACCATATTGTTATTGTGACCTTTGACCTATAAACTTACATTGTATATATAATGTAGGTTTGGCCTATATATTTACATTGTATATACAGTGTAGATTTTGTAGTAAGTTCTACCATATTTTTATCTGTGTTGTAACCTTATATTTGACCTTTGACCTATATATTTACATTGTATATATAGTGTATATTTTGTAGTAAGTTCTACCATATTGTTATCTGTGTTGTAACCTTTGTATTTGACCTTTGACCTATAAACTTACATTGTACATTGAGTTTAGGTTTTGTAGTGAGTTCCACCATATTGTCATCTGTGTTGTAAGCTTTACAGTTAAGTTGTTGTCCATTCGGTATAAATATCAAAATACTAGTTGTATAAAACAGCTGCTGTGATGTTATACTGTTTGTTGTTGATGTACTCCAGGATGTCACGTTGGTATCTCCTATATACCATACTATATTTGGTGCTGGTCTACTGGCCCCGGTACTACATGTTATAGATGTTGACTGTCCAGCTGTAACTGTTATCTGTTGACCACTGACGTCCACTAAACCAACAGAAGGAACTGGAACTGTAATAGTAGAAACATGTCTTTAGGTCAAATAACATCAATTTGTATTAAACCATATTATTTAAATCATACCAATTCGGTATCTCAGTTGAGTACTAGACCCGTATGTGGGAGGTCTTGGGTTTAAACCGCAACCAGGTCTGACCCAAGACTTGAAAGTCGGTAGTGACTGTTCTCTTGCCAAGCTTTTGGCATTACGAAATGAAAGCCGCAGTTCTTTCGGAAAGGGAACTTAAAACAAGAGGACCATGGGCCCTAACGCTCACCTGAGGCTGAGTACATATCTCATGCAGAGGTTTAATGGTCAATGACATTAAATTAATAGAAGTCCAAATTTTCAGCAGAAAGGGCTAATTATATGTAAGGATTTTTGCAAATGTATTATAGCTTGTCCTAAGAATGCTACATATAACATATATAAAGTCTAGTTACAATTATTATTTTTAAACAGCTAAAGAATATATATATCAAAGTGATCGTTAGGCCAATACCTACAATATTCTAACATACATGCCTATACAAAAAGTTAATAGTTTTGCAGATAATTAACTATTTCGATATATTTGTGCATCTATGACCTTGACCTTTTGGCCAATACCTACAATATTCTAATATCTATGTCTATACAAAAAGTTAATAGTTTTGCAGATAATTAAAAATTTCGGTATATTTGTGCATCTTTGACCTTGACTTTTTAACCAATGACCTTGATCTATGTATCAAAATGATCGTCATGTCAATACCTACAATTAACTAGAAATCACATGACATTATCACATCAAATGTTTAAATGTTTTCATTTTAACAAAGGTAAAAAACTGGGACATGACCTTGACCTTTGACCTTGTCATCTGTCGTAAGAAATCTAGATTAACAGCAAAAACTCCAAACAGTTACTTTCAGCGGTTATTGAGTTATAACAATAAATGTATCAATTTAAAAACTAAATAATTTTACGCAAAAAGGTGTAACTTATTTTTCGCCAAATCTTCATATGAACACGATGATCAATAATTAAAATTTAATAAAGTTCTATAAATTTTTTACTTGACCGTTGATTGTCATTTTGGATAGAGAGAAAGACAAGTTTTTGCAAACCCCATGGCCACTATGAGGGGTTCATATAGCGTGTGTATTTAACTGGATCATTTCCTGTTTAGTCTGGTTTTTTATAAATTGCTAATGATCACTCATCCCGTTTCATGTTAATTTAACTTCTAAATCGGTAAAGTATTTTAAATCCACATGCTGAGTTTGCACACGACACTATATGATTTATCTCGCTTTCACCATGAAAAGGAAATCTAATCGATAAATCAGTTTTAAAATGTGACAACATAGTACCTCAACACCAAAATATGTTATACTCAAAATAAATTAAAATTAACGCAGATTTCATAAAGAATTAGTTAAATTAGTTAAATTCACCTGCTATTGTTTTTTATTTCATAAATAGCTATAATCTTTATAATACTGCACATCGTAGGTACTTTACAGATATGCGGACTACTTTTTATTGTAGTCAACGAGATTAGTTTGCCAGACTGCACAAATTATTTTATTTCATTCAGATATCAATATGGCATCAAACGCATAACGCATCCCAGAAATCATATCTCACGATAGAATGGATGTATTCCTTCCAGGTACAATTGCAAGGCGCACTATTTCTCCAACATACTGTGTCATAGTAAAGAAGCCTGTTCGTAGCAGAAAGCGATAGCAATGAACATTTTCACTAAAGTGAATGCCGTACAAAATCAAAAATAAAATAAATATGAATATTTTAGAGATAATTTAAATGTAGTTAAAATTATTGATGAATATATATATATATATATTGGTATAACCCATTGTTGCACAACCTATAGCCCCTAGGCTAATAATGTCCTAAATATTTCTGGGGTCGCAAGTGTAACAGTAGTGTTTTAGTTACAGGAAGAGTATGTTGACATCGATACTTCGTTAGTTACCAAACAATGACAATACTCAGAAAAGTCTTCGACTTTCCTACGTAAAAACAAATAAGCTGAGTAATTTTACATAATACAGTAGAACTTTAATAATTGAAGTGCATGGACTTTGATCATGACACTGAGTCATGAGGGTGTTCGAGTTTTCAATCTTGAAGGATGACATCCCAATGTAGACTTTCATTTCTATAGAAGAAATGTTGGATGGGGTAAACTGTTTACTGATACACAAGTGTAATATGTATTACATACATACATGTAATAGAATATGAAGTACTAATCCCTTACATGATACTTATTAATACAGTAGCAGATCCTCTTATCTGTACAACTATTCCTTTCATTAATCGGATTATACAGAAGTATTGTATGGCTAATGGCCGATTAATTGATCTTATTTTACTGATTGTTCTATTGATCATGCAGCATTGTCAAATAATTTGAGATTTAGAAGAATGTTTGTCATACAATTTTAATTTTGTGTCTTAATATACTTTCGAATTATCAGGGGTTTTTAAATTATTATAGCAGTTGTATTTTTATAGTATATGTAGAAAACTGTTCAGGCCAAAATAATGATTTCCAGTTATCCTTGGTATTTGAGTTGCCGAAGTTCTACTGTACTTACCTATAATAGATATAATAACTGTGTCTGAAACAGTCTGCAGTGGACTACAACCTTCACCACTACATCTAATTGTCTGTCCATGTAGAGCTGTAGTTCCAGTAAAGTAAAGTGTATATTGACTTTTCTGGTAATCACATGTTTGATAGTATCCTGAAGTTGTGTTTTGACAAGAACTTCCAATAAATGTCGCGGCTACTGTAACTGTACTACTTGATAAATACCAAGCAATAGCAACACAGTTACCAGTCAGTGTACATGTAACCTGACCTACAACATTGTTCTTTATATATACTGTATCTTCAGTTATATTTACACTTTGTGATAATACACCTGTATAAAATATAAAAATATCACCACAGTTACCATTCAGTGTACATATAACCTTAACTAAAGTATTGTTCATGTTTCTGTTACAATCACAAGAACAACTCCCTCCTTTAAGGGTCTTTAAGGAATCCTTAAAGATCCTAAAAGATGTCCTTAAAGATCCTTAAAGCCTCCTTAAAGCCCCCATTTAAAGACCACCATCTTTAAGGATCTTTAAGGTCTCTTTAAGGACATCTTTGTGGTATTTATGATTCAATAAAAACGCTTCTATAAATAAAACATAACAACACATGCAGTTAAAGGGAGGTAATTACATTTCAATATCTATATGTAAATATAACTTTATTTATTTTATCAAATGGGGAGGTATCAAACAGTACTGTAGCATTTTCAGTCGAAGTGCGTATGTGTATACTAAAGCAATATTCTGTACATATATTTATATAAAATAATACAAAACTCCACTTACCAGATGTATAGATTAACACCAGTATATACGTAAACAGCTGACACCCTTTCATGGTCTTGTGTGTACCCGTCCTTCATTTTATAAACAGGTTATTTATGATGGTAGTCGAAATTTAAAATCTACCTTTTAAATGTCCTATATATAACATGTATTTTACTTCCTTGTTTCAGCCTGGTTTGACATCGCTTTATATAGATATTTTAATCAAAGCTATATACGCTTTGTTATACGTGTGGTGTAGTAAGTCGAAACAGCTTCTAAACTTCAAATTTTGTAACTTTAGCGCAACAGAGAAATGCGAATTAGCGAATTACTTTCAAAAACAAAATATGGAATTTATTTTCTTTAATTTTTATATAAAAAAAGATTAAGAATATTTTGATAAAAAATACACCAACACATTGATATGATAACCCCCTATCTTTCGCGCGGTTTTAATATTTTAGCTGCAACAAGCGCTGTTAGGTAGAAACATGAAGATCCTGCTTTATCATGATTTAAATTTCATATCCTCCAAAATAGCGAATGTATTAAATAAGAAATAAACAAAAGGAAATACACCAAAAAGCGATAAAAAAATAAGTATATGTGTAACTCGATACTTAACAGCGGCATTATATAAAACCTAGTGCCTCGTTATAACGGCCAATACTTAACAGCGGCATTGTATAAAACCTAGCGCGTCGTTATTTTTGTCGATACTTAATATCGGCGTTACATAAAACCAAGCGCGTCGTTATCAAGGACGATCCTTAACAGTGGCATAATATAAAACCTAGCGTGTAGTTATAACGGCCGATACTTAACAGCGGCGTTATATAAAATCTAGCGCCTCTTTATAACGCCCGTTACTTAACAGCGGCATTTTATAAAACCTAGCGCCTCGTTATGACGGTCGATACTTAACAGCGGCATTATATAAAACCTAGCGCCTCGTTATGACGGTCGATACTTAACAGCGGCGTTATATAAAATCTAGCGCCTCTTTATAACGCCCGATACTTAACAGCGGCATTGTATAAAACCTAGCGCCTCGTCATGACGGTCGATACTTAACAGCGGCATTATATAAAACCTAGCGCCTCGTTATAACTGCCGATACTTAACAGCGGCATTATATAAAACCTAGCGCCTCGTTATGACGGACGATACTTAACAGCGGCATTATATAAAACCTAGCGCCTCGTTATAACGGTCGATACTTAACAGCGGCATTATATAAAACCTAGCGCCTCGTTATGACGGTCGATACTTAACAGCGGCATTATATAAAACCTAGCGCCTCGTTATAACTGCCGATACTTAACAGCGGCATTGTATCAAACCTAGCGCCTCGTTATGACGGTCGATACTTAACAGCGGCGTTATATAAAACCAAGTGCCTCGTTATAACGGTCAATAATTAACAGCGGCATTATATAAAACCTAGCGCCTCGTTATGACGGTCGATACTCAACAGCGGCATTATATAAAACCTAGCGCCTCGTTATAACTGCCGATATTTAACAGCGGCATTGTATAAAACCTAGGGCCTCGTTATGACGGTCGATACTTAACAGCGGCATTATATAAAACCTAGCGCATCGTTATGACGGTCGATACTTAACAGCGGCGTTTATAAAACCTAGCGCCTCGTTATGACGGTCGATACTTAACAGCGGCATTATATAAAAACTTAGCGTGTCGTTTTAACGGCCGATACCTAACAGCGGCAATATATAAAACCTAGCGCCTCGTTATAACGGCCGATACTTAATATCGGCGTTATATAAAACCTAGCGCGTCGTTATTACGGCCGATGGTTAACAGCGGCATTATATAAAACCTAGCGCCTCGTTATAACGGTCGATACTTAACAGCGGCGTTGTATAAATCTAGCGCCTCTTTATAACGGCCGATACTTAACAGCGGCATTTTATAAAACCTAGCGCCTCGTTATAACTGCCGATACTTAACAGCGGCATTGTTTAAAACCTAGCGCCTCGTTATGACGGTCGAAACTTAACAGCGGCGTTATATAACCTAGCGCCTCGTTATGACGGTCGATACTTAACAGCGGCATTATAAAAACCTAGCGCCTCGTTATGACGGTCAATACTTAACAGCGGCATTATATAAAACCTAGCGCCTCGTTATAACTGCCGATATTTAACAGAGGCATTGTATAAAACCTAGCGCCTCGTTATGACGGTCGATACTTAACAGCGGCGTTATATAAAACCTAGCGCCTCGTTATAACAGTCAATAATTAACAGCGGAATTGTATAAAACCTAGCGCCTCGTTATAACGGTCGATACTTAACAGCGGCGTTGTATAAAATCTAGCGCCTCTTTATAACGGCCGACACTTAACAGCGGCATTGTATAAAACCTAGCGCCTCGTTATAACTGCCGATACTTAACAGCGGCATTGTTTAAAACCTAGCGCCTCGTTATGACGGTCGAAACTTAACAGCGGCGTTATATAAGACCTAGCGCCTCGTTATAACGGCCGATACTTAACAGCGGCATTATATAAAACCTAGCGCCTCGTTATGACGGTCGATACTTAACAGCGGCATTATATAAAATCTAGCGCCTCGTTATAACTGCCGATATTTAACAGCGGCATTGTATAAAACCTAGGGCCTCGTTATGACGGTCGATACTTAACAGCGGCATTATATAAAACCTAGCGCCTCGTTATGACGGTCGATACTTAACAGCGGCGTTATATAAAACCTAGCGCCTCGTTATGACGGTCGATACTTAACAGCGGCATTATATAAAACTTAGCGTGTCGTTATAACGGCCGATACCTAACAGCGGCAATATATAAAACCTAGAGCCTCGTTATAACGGCCGATAGTTAACAGCGGCATTATATTAAACTTAGCACGTCGGTATTACGGCCGATTTTAAGAGCGGCATTGTATAAAACCTAGGGCCTCGTTATGACGGCCGATACTTAATATCGGCATTAGATAAAACCTAGCGCCTCGTTATTACGCCAGATACTTATTCAGCGACATATAAAACCTAGCGCTTCGGTATTACGGCCGATACTTAACAGCGGCATTATATAAAACCTAGCGCCTCGTTATAACTGCCGATACTTAACAGCGGCATTGTTTAAAACCTAGCGGCTCGTTATGACGGTCGAAACTTAACAGCGGCGTTATATAAGACCTAGCGCCTCGTTATAACTGCCGATATTTAACAGCGACATTGTATAAAACCTAGCGCCTTGTTATGACGGTCGATACTTAACATCGGCGTTATATAAAACCTAGCGCCTCGTTATAATAGTCAATAATTAACATCGGCATTATATAAAACCTAGCGCCTCGTTATGACGGTCGATACTTAACAGCGGCATTATATAAAACCTAGCGTGTCGTTATAACGGCCGACAGTTAACAGCGGCATTATATTAAACATAGCATGTCGGTATTACGGCCGATTTTTAAGAGCGGCATTGTATAAAACCTATCGTGTCGTTAATACGGCCGATACTTAATATCGGCATTAGATAAAACCTAGCGCCTCGTTATTACGCCCGATACTTATCAGCGTCATATAAAACCTAGCGCTTCGGTATTACGGCCGATACCTAACAGCGGCAATATATAAAACCTAGCGCCTCGTTATAACGGCCGATACTTAATATCGGCGTTATATAAAACCTAGCGCGTCGTTATTACGGCCGATGGTTAACAGCGGCATTATATAAAACCTAGCGCCTCGTTATAACGGTCGATACTTAACAGCGGCGTTGTATAAAATCTAGCGCCTCTTTATAACGGCCGATACTTAACAGCGGCATTGTATAAAACCTAGCGCCTCGTTATAACTGCCGATACTTAACAGCGGCATTGTTTAAAACCTAGCGCCTCGTTATGACGGTCGAAACTTAACAGCGGCGTTATATAACCTAGCGCCTCGTTATGACGGTCGATACTTAACAGCGGCATTATATAAAACCTAGCGCCTCGTTATGACGGTCAATACTTAACAGCGGCATTATATAAAACCTAGCGCCTCGTTATAACTGCCGATATTTAACAGAGGCATTGTATAAAACCTAGCGCCTCGTTATGACGGTCGATACTTAACAGCGGCGTTATATAAAACCTAGCGCCTCGTTATAACAGTCAATAATTAACAGCGGAATTGTATAAAACCTAGCGCCTCGTTATAACGGTCGATACTTAACAGCGGCGTTGTATAAAATCTAGCGCCTCTTTATAACGGCCGACACTTAACAGCGGCATTGTATAAAACCTAGCGCCTCGTTATAACTGCCGATACTTAACAGCGGCATTGTTTAAAACCTAGCGCCTCGTTATGACGGTCGAAACTTAACAGCGGCGTTATATAAGACCTAGCGCCTCGTTATAACAGCCGATACTTAACAGCGGCATTATATAAAACCTAGCGCCTCGTTATGACGGTCGATACTTAACAGCGGCATTATATAAAATCTAGCGCCTCGTTATAACTGCCGATATTTAACAGCGGCATTGTATAAAACCTAGGGCCTCGTTATGACGGTCGATACTTAACAGCGGCATTATATAAAACTAGCGCCTCGTTATGACGGTCGATACTTAACAGCGGCGTTATATAAAACCTAGCGCCTCGTTATGACGGTCGATACTTAACAGCGGCATTATATAAAACTTAGCGTGTCGTTATAACGGCCGATACCTAACAGCGGCAATATATAAAACCTAGAGCCTCGTTATAACGGCCGATAGTTAACAGCGGCATTATATTAAACTTAGCACGTCGGTATTACGGCCGATTTTTAAGAGCGGCATTGTATAAAACCTAGGGCCTCGTTATGACGGCCGATACTTAATATCGGCATTAGATAAAACCTAGCGCCTCGTAATTACGCCAGATACTTATTCAGCGACATATAAAACCTAGCGCTTCGGTATTACGGCCGATACTTAACAGCGGCATTATATAAAACCTAGCGCCTCGTTATAACTGCCGATACTTAACAGCGGCATTGTTTAAAACCTAGCGGCTCGTTATGACGGTCGAAACTTAACAGCGGCGTTATATAAGACCTAGCGCCTCGTTATAACTGCCGATATTTAACAGCGGCATTGTATAAAACCTAGCGCCTCGTTATGACGGTCGATACTTAACATCGGCGTTATATAAAACCTAGCGCCTCGTTATAATAGTCAATAATTAACATCGGCATTATATAAAACCTAGCGCCTCGTTATGACGGTCGATACTTAACAGCGGCATTATATAAAACCTAGCGTGTCGTTATAACGGCCGACAGTTAACAGCGGCATTATATTAAACATAGCATGTCGGTATTACGGCCGATTTTTAAGAGCGGCATTGTATAAAACCTATCGTGTCGTTAATACGGCCGATACTTAACAGCGGCATTATATAAAACCTAGCGCCTCGTTATAACTGCCGATAATTAACAGCGGCATTGTATAAAACCTAGCGCCTCGTTATGACGGTCGATACTTAATAGCGGCGTTATATAAAACCTAGCGCCTCGTTATAACAGTCAATAATTAACAGCGGCATTATGTAAAACCTAGCGCCTCGTTATGTCGGTCGATACTTAACAGCGGCATTATATAAAACCTAGCGTGTCGTTATAACGGCCGATACCTAACAGCGGCAATATATAAAACCTAGCGCCTCGTTATAACGGCCGATAGTTAACAGCGGCATTATATTAAACATAGCACGTCGTATTACGGCCGATTTTTATAAGGGGCATTGTATAAAACCTATCGTGTCGTTAATACGGCCGATACTTAATATCGGCATTAGATAAAACCTAGCGCCTCGTTATGACGGTCGAAACTTAACAGCGGCGTTATATAAGACCTAGCGCCTCGTTATAACGGTCGATACAACAGCGGCATTATTAAAACCTAGCGCCTCGTTATGACGGTCGATACTTAACAGCGGCATTATATAAAACCTAGCGCCTCGTTATAACTGCCGATATTTAACAGCGGCATTGTATAAAACCTAGCGCCTCGTTATGACGGTGGATACTTAACAGCGGCGTTATATAAAACCTAGCGCCTCGTTATAACAGTCAATAATTAACAGCGGCATTATATAAAACCTAGCGCGTCGTTATTACCGCCCATACTTAACAGTGGCGTTATATAAAAACTAGCGCGTCGTTATTACGGCCGATACTTAATAGCGGCGTTATATAAAACCTAGCGCCTCGTTATAACAGTCAATAATTAACAGCGGCATTATATAAAACCTAGCGCCTCGTTATGTCGGTCGATACTTAACAGCGGCATTATATAAAACCTAGCGTGTCGTTATAACGGCCGATACCTAACAGCGGCAATATATAAAACCTAGCGCCTCGTTATAACGGCCGATAGTTAACAGCGGCATTATATTAAACATAGCACGTCGGTATTACGGCCGATTTTTATAAGGGGCATTGTATAAAACCTATCGTGTCGTTAATACGGCCGATACTTAATATCGGCATTAGATAAAACCTAGCGCCTCGTTATGACGGTCGAAACTTAACAGCGGCGTTATATAAGACCTAGCGCCTCGTTATAACGGTCGATACTTAACAGCGGCATTATATAAAACCTAGCGCCTCGTTATGACGGTCGATACTTAACAGCGGCATTATATAAAACCTAGCGCCTCGTTATAACTGCCGATATTTAACAGCGGCATTGTATAAAACCTAGCGCCTCGTTATGACGGTGGATACTTAACAGCGGCGTTATATAAAACCTAGCGCCTCGTTATAACAGTCAATAATTAACAGCGGCATTATATAAAACCTAGCGCGTCGTTATTACCGCCCATACTTAACAGTGGCGTTATGTAAAAACTAGCGCGTCGTTATTACGGCCGATACTTAACAGAGGCGTTATATAAAACCTAGCGCTTCGTTATTACAGCCGATACTTAACAGCGGCATTATATAAAACCTAGCGCGTCGTTATTACGTCCGATACTTTACAAGGGAAGGATGGCCTAATGGATAATACGTTAATCTTCAAATCCAGGGTCTCTCACCGCTGTGAGTTCGATTCCCGCTTGGACCACATTTGGGAAAGCGAATTTTCCTTGCCGTTGGCCTTTACTAATTCACCCGGTATCTGTATAATGGACTGGGGGAGTGATAGCTCGTTTGCGGCGTACTGACTCTGTTAGCTAGCACGGTAAAGTCGCCCTGAGTGCGCTATAGTACAAGAAAGACCATACAACACACTCGCACTTCACATGCATCCACAAAATTGTTCATTGATTAATCCATAGAGTTTAATTAAATAGTTCTCGTCGCGAATAGCTGAAAAATTGCTGATGCGACGTTAAGCAACATTCAACCAACCAATACTTAACAGAGGCATTATATAAAACCTAGCGTGTCGTTATTACGGCCGATACTTAACAGCGGCATTATATAAAACCTAGCGCTTCATTATTACGGCCGATACTTAACAGCGGCATTATATTAAACCTAGCGTGTCGTTATTACGGCCGATACTTAACAGAGGCATTATATAAAACCTAGCGCTTCATTATTACGGCCGATACTTAACAGCGGCATTATATTAAACCTAGCGTGTCGTTATTACGGCCGATACTTAACAGCGGCATTATATAAAACCTAGCGCGTCGTTATTACGGCCGATACTTAACAGCGGCATTATATTAAACCTAGCGTGTCGTTATTACGGCCGATCCTTAACAGCGGCTTTATATAAAACCTAGCGTGTCGTTATTACGGCCGATACTTAACAGCGGCATTATATTAAACCTAGCGCTTCATTATTACGGCCGATACTTAACAGCGGCATTATATTAAACCTAGCGTGTCGTTATTACGGCCGATCCTTAACAGCGGCATTATATAAAACCTAGCGCGTCGTTATTACGGCCGATACTTAACAGCGGCATTATATTAAACCTAGCGTGTCGTTGTTACGGCCGATCCTTAACAGTGGCATTATATAAAACCTAGCGCGTCGTTATTACGGCCGATACTTAACAGTGGCATTATATAAAACCTAGCGCGTCGTTATTACGACCGATACTTAACAGCGGCATTATATAAAACCTAGCGCGTCGTTATTACGGCCGATACTTAACAGCGGCATTATATAAAACCTAGAGTGTCGTTTTTACGGCCGATACTTAACAGCGGCATTATATAAAACCTAGTGTGTCGTTATTACGGCCGATACTTAACAGCGGCATTATAATAAACCTAGCGACTCGTTATTACAGGATAGCTGTCGTCATATGATAACTGGTATATAAAATTTTAATATAATAATATTAAAATAATGACTTGTTCATGTTCTTAATTCCCAGAAAATAATTATGAATAAGATGTAATATCGTAATGTCATGTGTCATTTTTATAAATTTAGCACAAGGTATTACATGTTTTAATGGTTTTGCAATATTATTGTACACTTTAACCGTTTGATTAATTTGCAAGGTACCATACGCGAGCCATTTGTAAATACCACATGAATAATGTTTGAAAAAAGTGCCGCATCAGATTCGACTTAAACACAATATATTTGTCCAAAGAAACCGAGACCAGCTCATAGAGGCCAGGTCGTACCAGTGCGTCTTTTATATTATACTTTAGAGTATTGTGTAACAAACAAACAAAAACAGGTGTGTCCAAAACGGTATCAATAAAACATTACGCTATGGAAAATCAATGGATTTACTGGTATTGAAGATGCCATCAACGGAATGCATTGGTTTTGATGATGGCGTATTCATTGTGTTTAATAATAAAAAACAAACATACTAATACATGTCCTATCACAATCCAGAAGTAATATAAAACGTTGGAACTAATAAATTAGTTTTAACTTAAAAAAAGGGAGATGGAAGTGAGACTGGGTGTTCCTGAAGGTTAAGCTACACCCGTCACATGTGTAATCAATATTGTGTGCAGGAACTATGGGACGTCAAATTTATCCAGGGCAATCCTGAACCCAGAAACATCAAGCGTAACAATACTTTGATGACGGCAAGAAAACATTTTGAGAGTTTTGATAAGCAATATCCCTGGGTCAACAATTTATTTGCAAGCAGCCTGCTTCGAATTCGTTGACAAAGTCCCCGGAGTGGGAATTAGCTCTACCATAGCTTATTAATTGGGAAACAAATACACCATAAGCAGAAGGGACAGTAATATAATTTTCTAGTAAACAATCGGCGTGTCAGTGGTCGCGGTTAGTGCAACGTTGCTTGGTTGTTTTCTTTCTTTATTCGTATAAAGCGACTGTCGGGTCTGGAGAAACTGAGGACTGTCGCCAAATCATTCAGCTTCACATACATTGAGCTTCATTTGCCAAGTTCAAAGTTTTTGTTTTGGGATGGTGCTTTGGACATTGATGAGTTTGTTTTTTGTTAGAGCTGTTTTAGTATAGACAATCGAAATTATGAAAGGAAAAAAATTAAAAGGATATTTTTCTATCTCCACCGTTTAAATAAATTAATTGCTGCTTTCGAAATTTTGTAACAGTGTACAATATTTTGTACAAACTTTTTGGGACAGAAAATAAATAGGAAAAATAGTTCTTTCAATACTTTATATGTGTATTCATTAGCATCATTATTTAATCATCTATATATATATATATTAATTTACATGAACAATCGGAAAAGGTAGCGCAACTTATCCGATGTGTCAACTTTTAAAATTTAAAGAAAGAGGATTTTGTAGGATAAAAGTACATACGTATTATTCGACGACTCGATATTATTGTTGTTGACATTGTCGATAGTGTACAGTACAGACCTCATTTCGATTTAGTGCCAAATTTGTGCCGAATCGGCAAATCATCTCGGCTGCTCGGAAGTTACGTCTCGGGTCCTATTTATCTATACTCGGCACCTTTTCGACAGTTGCTGTCCACAGTTCGGCAACTTTTCGGCCGCTCGAATCCTCGGCACTTTTTGGCCACTCGACCCCCGTTAAATAGAAAAGAGGATAATATTCATATATGTGTAACCGAAAAGGTGTTGTATTGAAGCCAGGTATCGGATGATGACAGTGGATTAACAGACTAGGATTATGACACCTTATGTTTACCTATTTACGAACATTTAGGACTTAAACCATGCTATAGCTACTGCGATGAAAGTAGACTATTTTTTTGTTTTTAAAATCCGGCTATATAATGGAATATAAAAGATATAGGAAATTATAAAAATAATCAGGTACTTCATCCTCCATTAATTAATTTCAAGATTTATTTATTTTTCTTGAAATTTGCACTTAAAGTCCTGGTCATTACCGAATGACTGTTTCCAGTACATTGTGAGAAAACTTCTATTCCAACCGTGACACGGGGCCTTGTGATAAACAAAAGAGAATATGAATTTAACGTTTCAAGAAGGAACAAAGATGATCCATTATCTTTATTTTGGTCATATTCGTCCATGTAAATTTATTTAGTTCAGTAACAAGTTGTAATAGGGACCGTTAATATTGTTGCTGTATTAGGAACTAAAACAATCGCTCATGATTTATCAATCGCTATATTTTTTATATTATTTTATACTTGATAAAAAATACTATATATTGTTATCTTAAATTTGACTTTGTGTGTGTCATACAGTAGGCTATAACCATAACATATAGTATTATAAATTCCTAACTTACCGGCCTGTTGAGAATGTAACACTGAAGTGACAAATTAGTGTCGAAACTTTGCTGTCGAGGGACCGATGTGTAAAGTGCAAAAAAGCTGCCGAGGGCCGAGAAATAGATATTCGGAATAGCTAGTTGAGTCCATCTACAGCTCGACAGCTCATTTATCCCCTTTAGCTTTAGGTATAATACAAAAGTTTCGTATTTTCTTCCACGGTCTAAAATTGAAAATAATCAAGAAAATCGCCATGACAACGAATTTTGTCTGTTACAACCGAAAAATGATGAGTAAATTAGAAAAAAAAAATTAAAGAAGAAGATATAGTGCTATCGTACTTAAATATATAAACTGCGATAAATTGTGCCGTGTGTGTACGAATCTATGGTCAGCTCAACATGATCCCAAGATGGTCTCATGGCAGCATGTTATATGTGCTATTTTTGTACTTTAATTGGTAGGTTTGCAAAAATCAATTCAAACTTGAACAATTCGGATTTTTTCCTCAAACTGTATTTTAATGTGTTTTATTCCGGAAAAGTAAGGGTGCCACGAGTGATACACAAATGCAAAATAAATCTTAGAGATATAGCTGTAGATAATATATATATAAAAGAAATGGATAGTCTAACTTCAATAATAAAATTGTACTAAACCACAGAATTTGAGGTACAGTTTTTTTCATGTTAAAGCAAGATAAAAACTATAAATATGAGTCTTTAGGCTGGTCATTCAGCAGCCGAGGTTTTGACATATTCATTCGTATTTTGAATTTTATAATATTTTTGATAAAATTTACGAAGTGGTTATTGCCCTGTACGTGTCAATATCAAATGTGTTATTACCACGTATTTTTATACCCACATTTTACAGTATACATGTACATGGGGTTTATAACTTTTTGTTGGCTATAAATACATCAATTAATTTAGTTATAAATAAAGTATATTTAATAGAAACTTGTCATATTTGGGTCAAATAATAGATTATTTTGATAAAAAAACGTAAATACGGTTTTAGATCCGCCATTCTGTTTTCGTCATACGCTCGGATTGTTTTTTGCAGTTTACCACGATCAAAGATCGACCATTATTCATTTAGACAGCAACATTTTAGAAAAGTATCAATAAAAGAGTTATGCATATCGTGGGTTTAATAGGCGTTCTTTTTACATTGCCTCCCTGCTTGAACGGATGAATGGCGTAACGATGTTTTTTTTTTACTGCTGAGGATTTCGCCTTTTATAATTAGACAAGGTCTATGAACAGCAAGCGCTTCGTTTGTGAAAACATGCTTTGTCTTGAAGAGCGAAGGATAGTGAACAAATCTTAACATCCATAATCTTAATCCTTTTATCTTTTAAGAATAAACAGAAAACTAGAATAATGAAATTTTAACTAACATCATAAAGATCTCGCTTCACGGAGAATTCACGGGTGATATATGTGCGCATTTATTGTATAAAACTATAACCTGACTTGATCTGCTAGTAAGAAGTGTGCTTTTAGAAACATTTGTAAAAAAAATAATAATAAAATTTAAACAAAACGCAAAATTTAAGAATGGTATTTATAAAGATAAAATTAAAAAAAAGATTGAAAAAAATATCAGGATGGGATTTGAACCAATGTTCTATAGGTTACAAATTGTCCTCGCTAATCACTGAGCATTAGGTATAAGCAGTGTTAAAATATGTGTAGTGGTCAGATTAAATTTTTTTCTGTTTTTCGAAAATTGACCATTTTCTCCTAAAACGACCATTTTTTTAAACATCGCAAATATTGTTTTAAAAATATGTTCAGAAACAATATCGTAAAAGTTGGTTTTTTGGAGGAGAACACATTGAAAATAATTATCAAAGACGGGAAAAACCCTCATTTGTCATATTTTAGCATAATAGAGCACAATGATGGGCTTACTAAGAAAAGTGATTGTGACATAAACCTTTGTATGAACCAAAATATGAATATTTACATGAAATTCCATCAAACTCGCCATATCTCTTTTGTTTTAATTCAAATTCCTATTCATTCGATGTATGAAGATGTATGAAGATACATGTGAACGTTTATACGGGAATAAAAATACGTGGTAATAACACCCGCCTAAAATTTAACGGTAACATTTCCCAGTTTATTAACAGAAATATATTACATACAACAGCTAGGGAGAGTTTAAGTGGCCGAAAAGCTACTAAGGCGTAGAAAAGCTAAAGGGAACTGAGAGAGAGAGAGAGAGAGAGAGAGCTATGAAAAAGGTGCTGCTAAGCTACTAAGGTACCGATATAAGCCGCCGACTCCGTACTACTTAGACTTAAAAGATGTTGGTACTAATTAGGCACTAGGTTAAACAGGTCACCAGATGTATACCAGATACAATACAAATACAGATCTCGTAAAAATTATGAATCGAACACTGAGCAAATTAAAAACAAACAGTCGTAGTAACTTCATTACAACGAAGCAAGCTGCATATGCAAAAATATTGTAAGCATATGCTTATCAAGGCCCTCAACAAGTTTATGACCGCCATCACAATATTGTTAATAAATACGATATCTCTGCATCCAAAATTACCCTAGATATATTTATGTACCATAGCTCCATGTTCCTTTTTAATTAAAATTTTTGTTACACACGTGGCGGCTTTAGATAGCTAAACAGGAGGTGTTTCCCTGCCGGGGCACCCGACCTCACTTCACTGGTGAAATGCACAGAGTTTTACATAATTTGCCATTTTCAAAGATTTTACATTGCTCTGAGATTGTGTTTTGTCATCGACGGGTATGTTTGTTTTTACTTTGCTTTTTGGTGTGGACAGGGATTTGTATGCTTCTTTTTACTTTGCTTCGGGGACTCGGATTGGTATGTTTGTATGTTTGCTTTTGGTTGATAACAACAAAAAAATAATACTACACATTTATAAAAATTATTCAGTATTTTCTAATATTCTCAAAATTCAAAACTCATCATATAAACTAAGCCTATTTCTTCAAGCTCTCATCACATGCAATACTCTATGTAACAGTTATTTTTCTTTCCATTTATTTCCTGTCTTGTTGGGTTTTTTCTTGTATTACATTATATTGATTCGTGTCAGTTGCTGTGTTGGCCGTAATCAAGTCTTGGTATCTTCACACTGCGATTGGTTTGACTTAGTCAGGTTATAGTATATCCTTTTGTGAAAGTGATAGCTCAGGGCTCGAATCCGAGAAAGTACGCTTTGATAAGCTCTTTGAGATATATTAGCTGTTTCTGGTTGATCAAACTTTCAAGTTACTTTCTGATACACAAAATAAGACAGACAATATAATATATAAATGTTTATAATATCTGCAAAGGGTTACATGGTTAAATAAAGCTTGATTTGAAATATCAAAAAGTTCGCATAATGTTTGTCTTCATTTTACGCTTTGAAAATAGCTGAACTGATTTAGAGAAATTCTGTATGGTATGTTGTTTTATACTAGATGGAAAAATTAGAAAATGTTGACGCGAAATCCTAATTCACATGTCTCAGTATTAGCTTGTAAACACAGTTCTTATTTTTATTTCGTTAGAGATTGCAACAATTTGGACATGGCTTGTTTCTTTTTTATTCTATCATAATATAATAAAACGCTATTAGAAGTTAAAAAGACATTTGTTTGATATCTAGAGTTTATTTTTAGTACCTTTATTTTGCAGTTGCTGATAAACTGTTGATTCCGGTCTGTGATCCAAATGTTCATATTCACCTTCACTGTGGAATTGAAATGTTTGAATTAAAAATAAACTTCTAATACATGTACATGTTATTATTTATGTAAAACCAAATACTGGTGCTTTGAAATTAGAACAAAAAGTGAAATGTATTTTATTTTTACTTGAGAACTCTTTTGTATATGAATGATGGTGAGATTATTGTTATATACACATTTAATATTATATTTATTCAGACGTAAAATTACTTTGAGTGTTAAATGTTGTATCGAGAAAATGTTTTGTCGCAAAAATGAATATTCAAGTCGAAAAGTTTTCTCAAAAATTACTGTTATTATATTTATCATTCTTGAGTTTTCGGAATTGCTTTGATTTTAGCCGATTTGACAATTTGTTTTATACTTTTTTGGACTTCACAAACACTAACCCTAAGTCTTATTAATCAAGTATCTAATAAACGTATTATCTAATCAGGAATTTAATTCCCTGCCTTGTCTTATTTAGACCCCGAGCGGGTCTGACCCAAGACTTCAAAGTGGGTAGTGACTGTTCTTTCGCCAAGCACTCGGCATTACGAAATGAAAGTCACGGTTCTTTCAGATGGGGACTTTACATAAACGAGGTCCCGTGTCATGGTAGGCTTGGCACGCTAAAGAACCCTGATGTATAATGCTATCAGCGCAACGCACAGGCAAAATTTCTGCACCTTCGCCTATAGCTGGCGACGTCTCGATATAAGTGAAATATTCTTGACTGGGACGTTAAACATCATTATTCACTCACTCAATCTTATTCAGACAAAATTTTATGGTTATTTTATTGATTGTACTATTGTAACAATTAATTGCACGGCTGCCTAATGCTGTAAAATTAACTCTGATGTTATATGTTATGTCCATTAAGCTATATTTATAAAACACAGTTTTTGCTTACCGTAATGATTCTGGATTGTTCTGAGCACCTAATATAAGAAAAAAATCACTATTATTGACCATTATTCAACAGTTACTACACCTAATTAAAAAAAAACACAAATTTACGTCTGAAAATAATACAATAATGAAAGAAATATAAAACTAAAGTTATTACAATGCTATTTTGTGATATGTGTAATGATAGCAGTGAATCGTACTTTATTCACTTTATTCAACGAACTATTTATAAAAAATGGTGGTGAATTCATAAGTCAGCCAAACATTTCAACACAATTCTGGAGTAAAGTTTACCATAATGTCTGGAGTCCATGCAGGAATGGTTTCATCAGTGGTCTATATACATGTATATATGTTAATGTTGTAACTTTGCTTCCTGTGAATATTTATATTCCACCGTTTTAAAGTAAAGGTACAGGGTTAGAATTCTAAGTCCAGCTGCACAAAAGTTATTCTAAGTTAGTCAATGATTAAACCATCAGCGAAAAACCAAATATCATCGTATTTATTTTTATCATTGTGATTATATTAATAATCTACTGTAATTATTCCTTATGCAACTGGCCCTGTATTACAATTACTATACCAAAAACAAATATACTAATCCCATGTCCAAATCAAAATCCAGAAGCAAAATTAAAACTTTGGAACTGACAAGTCAAGTTTTACATGTCAACTTCTATCATGGAAGTGAGGCCGGGTGCTTAGGAAGGGTAAGGACCTACTGTTTAGCTAGTTTAGAAAGCAACATGGAACTATGGGATGTCAAAGTTATTAAGGGCAATCCTCGATACAGAGACATCAAACTTATCACCAATACTCTGATGACGGCCATAAAACTTTTTAAGGGCCTTGATAAGCCTAGGCATGTTATATCCCTGAGCCAACAACTTATACTAGAAATTTATTTAAGTTATCTAACATTTTCGTATCTTATGATCACAATATGTTTTTTTTTCACTATTTCTTTTTGTGTTTTGACTGACTGTTTCAGCATCCTTTTAGTTTAACGTCATGTTGTTGGATTTCATTGATTGTTGCATGTTTTAGGTATGAATATTTGAAAAAAAACTAACCGTCATTTCTATTGTTGTTTTCAGTTGCTATATTTATACCTTCGGGATTGATTCCATCGTAAACATTTGTGTCTTCAATACCACTATTTATATCCTCATATTGAGTTTTCTGCCTGCAAAACAATTTTCATCACCATTACAAACATACACATAATATATGCAGACATGTATTCTTGCCGTTGCCTTATTTGTTCATTGTGTCGTCAAGACCTTTGTGGTCAAGAAATCTTACGCGAACACTTTCGGATCATGGAGTCTCTCACGAACACTTTCAGATTATAGAGTATCTCACGAACACTTTCAGATTATAGAGTATCTCACGAACACTTTCGGATTATGGAGTCTCCCACAAACACTTCCGGATTATGGAGTTTTTCAATAATTTATCTAAAATTCAAATCCCGCTTAGACAGATTTCATTTTAAAATTTGTCAATTTACTTGCTAATGGTTATTGGTTTTCTCCGGACACACCGGTTTCATCTAATGTCTTAAAACTCACGCCTCGTTAAAGTAAAACACCTTGACTGTGGCCTAAGAAACTAATATTCCACTCAGGTATGTTCCTTTTAACAGTAGTCTTTTCTTTTACTTGCACATACACAAAGTCCGTGATTTTCTTAACATAAGACTGTCTTTCGAAAATAACATCCTTGCAAAATATGTTAGTAAATTAAAATCGGTATTGCAGGAACAAGATACTGTATACCTTACCGTAATTTTGATCTTCACAATTTTGTGAACACTTATAATTAGAAATCATGCAACAAAAATCAATTATTGAAGCAAGGTATGATTACCTTTTTAGCGCAAGTGATGAGGATTATAATGCTTTCAATGCTCTGAATATTTTTCTAGTTTTAACTTGAAGCAGCATCATAATATTATTGATACAGAGCAAAATATATTTTTGAATTGATTTATTTGCTTTCCTGTTTAGTCTCATCGGACAATAAAGGAATAAATAGTTGTTTTGTTTCAAAATTGAAGTTTTTCCATTGATTAATACATGGCAGTTTGCACTTTTATCTCACAAAATGGTTTTACATAAAAATCCATACTGGTTGAAAATAGAAAATAAATGTACACTATATTACCGTCATCATTAGATGAATTTGTATTTATTTCCCTTTAACTGTATGTTTCAAAAGAATAATCAGTGATAATAAAATCATAATATTAATATTATTATTCCAAAATATACCAACCCATCTCACTTTATAATACTTTTTTTGATATAAATACGAGTTTTACTAAAATATTTCCTATTCTTATGATATTTCTCCAACAAAATAATGAGATAAAATGCAAGATTATATCTTATAAATAAATACTTACTGATTTTCATTCTTATCGGGTTTATTTCCTGCAAAAAATCATATAAAGATTGCTAAATTAGGTAGACGATGAAACTTAATATCATTTTTAAATAATTGTTTATTAACTTTTATGAGTGTGTCGTCTTAGTGCAAAAGCGTTCAATGAAAATGGTACATAACTGCCCTTAAATAAAAGCAGACTAGTTCTTTATGCCGTAACCAGATTGTTGATGGCCTATATAAAACACATAAAATCTCTGGTTTGCAAAAATGATGTATACAATTGCCTGTTAAAAATCTACATGGTACACGAACAAAGTAACTAGCTTATTTTCAAAGAAAATTCTGGGCAATTACTAAGAATGCATCTAGATGACACACTGGATGAACTATATACACAAGATGGAAAAGGAGATGATAAGCTACGTTTACCTAGTGTATATTCAAGACAATGGTACATAGAACAAAATATTGATAATTAATAAACGAAATATTGTTTTCAAATAAAAACATGGTACAGCTGAATATCCCATTCAAACTATAAGCATAAACTAATATATTTGTCATAAAACTTCATTAATTTACTTTTGAAAAGTGATAATTCATATATATTCATTAAATTACCTGAAATACATTTGCATTCATTCCAAAACCCCTTTCTCCAAAGTAAAAATGAAATAACAATGCTTTCAATTAAAACCCCTGCAATAAATCCGATAATTATTCCAATCGCTATCCCACTGGCATAAGTTTTGCTTGTTTCCAATTGTTCTACTGAAACAAAAATCAAACAGTATCAAAATCAATCATGCCAGCCGAAGTACATTATCATATAATGTTATTGTTCCATTGCAAAATATGCCCCTGGCAAAAAGAACATGAAATTATAAGAATTACGTATGCCACAATTTGTCAAATATAGTTAATACATGAATAAATAGATAAATAAGCAACAAGAGCAATTGTTTATATGATTTTCATTCACATAGCTGTGTATTATACTTTAGATTTTTACAAATAAATAACTGACGCAAGAATAATGTAATTCTATGCTAATCAAGGCTATCGAAAAGTTTTATTGCCGCCATCACAATATTTAGTTAAATATGGCGTCTCCTCTGTAATGAAGAAATGCCCTGGATATATATAATATTCCGTAGTTCAATTTTTCTTTCATTCTCAGATTTGATTGCACTCATGGTGGGTGAAGCTAGCCAAATTATGAGGTGCTTACCTTTCCAGAGCCCCGACTCAATTTACAGTTGAAAATTCACGTGTTAAACCTACTTTTTCAAGTTTTAGCTTACTATTGATTTTGAAGTACCTAGTCTCACTTTCTTGGTGAATGTTTACATGTTTAAAATATTTTGCAGTCTTAAAAATTTAACTTCGCTTTGAGACTGTGGACACGGATTAGTTTATTTTATAATTTTTAAAGTTTGCCCTAATAACTTCAGCAATGGGATCTGTAAGTGGCGATTGAGGTTTTCTACTTGTTTAACATTAGTTTCTATTCAAACATTATACAAACATGATTTTTGGGAAGACAACATGTTGTAATCAACTGTTGGACTCTTGTATCATGAATGCAATAAGATATGTGCTTTATGGTCTTGATTACAGGATCTTATAAATACAAGATTCAAAAGTAAGTATATACTTACCTTCATCTGTTTGTATAGCTAGAGGGGTTACACTTCTAAAATCATGGGAATTATTTCCTTTAATGTTATAGGAATAAATCCAAAAGTCATATTTTGTTAATGGAGACAGGTCGGTGATCCGTAATGTGTAATTGTCTCTGTTGTCATCCTCCATTATTTCCTGAGATGATAATGTATGGCTGTTAAGATCTTTCTGAGTATACAAGACAACAAATGTCTGCAAATGTCCTCTATTAAATCCTTTCAACCAGGTCACTGTTATGCTATTGCTGGTTTTGCTGAGTATACCAAAGTTCTTTGGATTTTCTGGTGGTCCTACAAAAGAAAATATGTATTGAATACTTTTTTTACCCAATCAAAATTTAATTAATTGTTTTTGAATGACATTTATACAATAAATAAAAATAAATAAAAATAATGTTTTAATAAACACTTATCGATTTTAACGTGTCATCACATCTTTATATTAAGAATGTTATGATAAATAAACCCTAACATGACATTTATCGGTATAGGTATGTCAAGAGTATCATTCTGAGGAAAAATAAGAAAACTAGACAACTAGAGCCTCTAGCATTTTACCTTTAAATGGTTGAGAAACAGACCAATCACAATAGCTAATCAACACACCTTAATGGAAATAATACTGAGATTTAAAGTGTTTTATTAAGTAACTGAAACAGGAAAATAATGTTTAATATTTACCAGATGGTATAACTTCAAACACAAAAGTTGATAATGGTCCTCCCTGGTAATTCTTCACACCAATAGTATACTTTCCTTGTTGTTTACTACTAAAATGATGTAGTGTTACAATGACCTCTTGACCATTGACATTGGCAACCTTCCCATAGAAGTTAATCTCTAGATTCCTGTTACCTACTGCTACAGTTATGTCACTGCCTTTTTGTTCAATGTTATTTTTTGTTAAGGAGATATTAGCTTCAACCACAAATGGGTTAGAAAAAAACGGTATCATTATATCAACTGTTCTGTTAAGCTCTGAATAGAATTTTGTTGAACTGTTAAAGACGGCTGAAACTATATAGAAAAATTATTGAATTGTGACACGTACAATAATTATTTAATAATTCATTTCTTGTACATTATAATTCATATGTCGTCCGAGTTATGTCCCTTGAAAAATAAAATTAAAAACGGCATATCATAAGTAATATCCTCAAAGTTCCAAAAACAAAACCAAAAAATGCTGCATAATTGTTTCGCAATTTTATAAGAGCTGTTCGTCTAAAATGTGTTTTTACAACAGAGAACCACAAGAAATTCAAAGCATTTTTTTAACTAAAGAAATAAAAAAAACAACATGGTACAATTAACATCACGTGATTTTTGGCAATGTCATGGCAACTTTTTACGGTTAACCATATTCTCAGTCATGGAAACGGCAGTCTATCTGTCCAAACATGTTGATACAATAAAAGTAATACTATATTAATCCTAAGTGTTGAGAGTCATAATTTATTTGTTTATATAAATAAAGTTAAATGATATGTTTTAAAATATTCAAGTTTTATCAAATCTGTAAAAAAGTCTTACATTTAATATCCAAGTTTTTAACACCATCCTGATTTTTGTTTCCATCTTTATCTGGTATGCCATTATTCGCAGAACATCTGTATGTACCTATATCTTGGTAAGACACCCTTAATAAAGTAAGATTTCTTTTATTCTGAGAAAGTATAGAAAAATCATTGCTTGATCTTATAATTGTGTTTCTATGTATCTGTGTCCAACCATTGTAGGTATACTGATCCGGAATTCCTTGAGCTAGACAGACCATCGTGACGTCTTGGCCTTCTGTGATACTGGATGATGAAAAGACTGCTGAGACACTGGGTGGATCTAATAAATAAAAACATCATTTTGATTACACAAAATAAACGAAAAATAAAATTTCAGTGATGACTTCCGAATGGACACCGGTCAGTGAAGACGCCTTTACACCGGCTCGTCAATTTAAACGATATTTACAAGAATTTCAGCATACTTAAGTTATATAGTTATATTGGTAGCAGTGGAAGTAAGATAAGAACTTATTTATATGAAACATATCTGAAATAATACCAAAAAGTTGGTTTACATTGATATTTTTGATATTTTTTATATCGGCCATCGACCTTTGCCCTCCCGCCATAGTAAACAATATGAGTATTGATCAATTGAAACAGCAATATGAGAACATGACTCCAGCTGAGTGCTTCGCTACTTTAGAAATGAAATTTGCTAATGAAATAACATCCCTAAAATCTGATATGGCAGAATTAAAACAGAATGTTGCGTGCACAGAGTCTTATGTCAGGCACGTAGACGAGCGTATTACGGAGGTAAACGAAAAGACGATACCCAACATGGAAGACAAAATTGAAGGTGAGCGTAAAGAGCGTCTCAAGTTAGAATATTGGGGGAGAAAATGGAACTTGGTTATAAGGGGAATTGATGGAAATATAAGGGAACCTGCAAGGGAGACGGAAAAAAAGGTCCGAGATTTTTTCAACATACGTTGAAGATGCCAGAGAGCTTTTCTAAAAGTGTATCCCTTCAGGCAGTTCACAGACTACCGGGGGGCATAGAGGGTAAAAGAAGCATCATTGTTCGCTTTATGAGCCTACTAGATAAGGATGATGTCTTGCATGCAGGGAAAAATTTATCAAGGGGTGTGGTTTCAGTATTGTGCCTGATCTACCACCTGAGGCAAGCAGGGAAAGGACCAAACTTCTCCAAAGTCTGAGACAGATGACAGAAACAGAAAGGAAAAAACATAAACTTATATACATAAGAGAATTCCCATTTGTGGCATTGCAGAGAAAATGATGTAAACAGTGACAATGAATGTAGACTGTTGAATAATAATCTTTTTGACCACAGAAATGACTTTATATACCAATTCATTCATGTATGGCTACAACCACATTGCATATTTTATATATGTATGTATGTGTATGTGTGTATGTGAACCTACATGATATACACACACATACACATTAAAAAAAACTAATGATTAATTAGATGAACTCTCTCTCTCTCTCTCTCTCTCTCTCTCTCTGTGTTTATAAACAAATGTCACGTGACAAGGGAAAGAATTTTACCTGCACGCTTCTATCGTTTTTTTTACCTGTTCAAAGGTATACCACTATATACTGTATTATACTGTATATACGGCCTATATAGTTTGTACACCCGTATTATGACTGTGATATTCTATAACTATATCGTACGGAATAGCTAAACATAAAATTATCAAAATAATATTTCGTTTACTGATGTGAAACATAATCAAATGCATACTTAACTTTCTGAAGAAGAAAAATTATAATCCGTGAACGGGTACATAGTATCCATAAAATGTTAGTGTCTGTTACCCAACTTTCATCACGTTAATCAAGCACCTAACACAGGCTATTTATATATTTTGCAGGCTTGGACAGCGTGCTTTATGTAAAAGGACCAGAAAGCGAGATGTCTAATTTTTACCCATGTAGAATTAAAGAAAGTGATGAATTGTTTAAAAGTGCTGAACACTTGTATCAATACAAAAAAGCCATTTTTCATAATTATTCAAGTTTAGCTGATATATAAAAAAAGCGAATTCAGCAAAAGAAGCCAAAGGGTTGTCAAAATGTATTAAGAAGTCAGAACTTTCGTCCACCTGGGAAAAACAAAAATCAGAAATTATGTTTAATATATTGTGTCTAAAATTTGAACAGGTGCGAGAATTTAGAATAGCCTTATTGAATACTAGAAAAGCAAAACTTGTCCATAATGTTGTACACGATTTCTGGGGAACGGGGTATATGGGGCGCGGTAAAAATCATTTTGGAGAGCTACTTATGAGACTTAGATCAGAAAATGTTTACTATGGATCACATCAGTAGATGATTGTTATTTTCTTTTTTTTATCTCCAAAAATGTGCAGGTAACCGAATGAATGTATATACTAAGTGTTTGGTTCGACCATTATATTTAATAGAATTTTTGTTTTTGTACATTCTACAAAAGGTAAACGTTAAACTTGACTGCGTGAATATAATTGCATAATGCTTGATGCGATACTGCATCATTTCTCATCACCCCCCCTCTCTCTCTCTCTCGCCTGCACTTGATTTCGAAGGCTGTTCAGTCATCATCATTATATTAAAATAATAATGTTATAAATACCGATATTTGGTATACATTTCTAATATGTCTATGTTATAATATTACAATATAGATATAGATAACTGATAGGTTCTACTTTGTCAATTGCAACATGGCTGGACGAGAGCGGGGTGGGGTGGGGGGGACTGCGGCAGATCATGAACATGAGGTAATTAGTGTTTTATATATTAATCCATAATACATAACACATGTATGGTCATGTGTACTTGTGTATGCATGTGTGTGTATATGTATATATGTGTATATATGCATGTATATATATTCTGAACCTATGTGTGTGTGCACACACATGCACACATGTATATGTATATGTGTGTGTGTATATGTATATATATATATGTGTGTGTATATGTGTATATGTATATATATATATATATATATATATATCGCAAAGTATATAAATATGTAAATTATGAGCTGAAATGTGTACTAAAATGGGCTATGGTGTAAATAAAAGGTGGATCAGAGGAAGTCGTGAAAACGGGTTTAGGTGGGGTCTTCTAGACTTAAAGAACAAAATATCAGATCTTTCATTATGTTCATCGCATCAAAATTAAAATCGTTTGAAAACTTATTATACTTCTCAATATATCTCTATCTTTCCCATTGTATTTTTTATGTCAAATCAATGTCACTTTTACGAAATGCTGGGTAGTTTAAAAATTGGAAGCGTTAATTGTCGGGGTCTATTTTCAGATACAATCAAAAGAAGAGATATATTTTCAAGATATAAGATAAATATGATATCATATTCTTAATAGATACACACTGTACGAAAGAGGTAGAACATTGTTGGAAAAATGAATGGGGATATGTAGCATGGTTTAGCTCTCACTCTAGCAACAGTCGGGGAGTGGCGATATTATTTAAAAACAGTTTCGAATATGAAGTTTTAAATCAAATTCATGACCCAGAAGGAAACTTTCTCATTTTAGATGTAAAAATTCAAGGACATAATATTACTTTGGTGGCGATTTATGGTCCGAATCAAGATAACCCAGACTTCTTTAATAAATTGAAAAATAAACTTATTCTTTTTGATAAATCATCTGTAATAATGGGTGGGGATTTTAATGTCCCTCAAAATTATGAAACGATACTCTTAACTATGTTAAAAACAACAACCCTAAATCTCAGCAAAAAATTCACGAGTGTATGTCCGAACTTGATTTGATTGATGTATGGAGGGAAATTAACCCAGAGGTGAAGAGATATACATGGAGAGGCCCCTTCAAAAAACTTAGCAGACTAGATTACTTTTTGATTTCTTCCGATTTACAACCGTATATTCTGAGCGCAGATATTGATTTCGCATATAGATCAGACCACTCGCCGGTTAATATTACCTTAAATTTTATAGAAAATAAGAGGGGGAGGGGCACCTGGAAATTTAATAACAGTTTGTTAAATAGCAAAGAGTATATTCAGATCGTGAAACAGTGTAAATGAAACAGTAAACCAATATTTTACAGGGGTTGGGGAAAATGGAAATCCCACCTACTCTATTGATGATCAACTGCTTTGGGAAACAATAAAATTGATGATCAGGGGTAAAACTATATCTTATTCTTCCCACATTAAAAAGCAACATGAAAAAAAGAGAAAAATTTAGAAGATAATTGAAAGAATTATACCGAAATGAATCATTACAAAACACAAGGGATATTGAAAAAATCGAAATGGAATTAAGGGCTTTACGGGAGGAAAAAGTAAGGGGTCTAATAATGCGGGCAAAGGCGAAATGGAAAGTAGAAGGGGAAAAAAGTACTAAATATTTTTGCAACCTTGAAAAGAGACATTACCTTGAAAAAACTATTCCCAAAATTATATTAGATGATAACACTGAAATTACGGATCAAAACGACATTCTTTTACAACAGAAATTTTTCTACGAAAATCTTTATGAAACAAAAGGGACTTCCACAAACGATGACAACCTTAAAATATTTTTTGATATTGATAATCCTTTTATAAACTTTATTGAAAAAAAAGATGCAGACAGTCTTGAAGGAGAATTATCTATTTTCGAATCTACTCAAGTTTTAAAAAACATGAAAAACGGGAAATCACCAGGCTTAGACGGTTTTACGGTAGAATTTTATAAATTTTTCTGGAACGATATCAGTCATTTTGTGGTTAATTCTTTAAACCAAGGTTATAGACAAGGTAAATTTTCTATTACACAAAGGCAAGGTGTCATAACATGTTTACCAAAAGAAGGGAAATCAAAGTTTTATTTAAAAAATTGGAGACCAATTTCACTTATTAACGTGGACTATAAAATTGCTTCTGCAAGTATCAGTCATAGAATCAAGAAGATTTTAAACAAAATAATAAGCGAAACTCAAACAGGTTTCATGAAAGGAAGATATATAGGTGAATCCGTACGCCTTATTTACGACTTAATAGAAACCCTTGAAAATGAAAATACATCCGGAATACTCTTACTTTTAGATTTTGAAAAAGCTTTCGACTCTATTGAATGGTCCTTTATTGAAAAATCGCTTAAGTTTTTTGGTTTTGGAAAGTCAATTATAAAATGGTTCAATTCCTGTTATACTGATATTTCAAGTTGCATCCAATATAATGGCCATTGCTCTAATTTCTTTCCTATTCAACGAGGAGTGAGACAAGGTGACCCCCTCTCACCATATTTATTTATAATAGCAGTTGAGCTGCTAAGTGCATCAATTAAAAATGATATAAATATTAAAGGAGTTAAAGTTAATGATACTGAATATTTAATAAGTCAATATGCGGATGATACAACCTTGACATTAGATGACGATGAAGTATCTTTAAATACTGTTATCAAATTATTGGAGTCATTCGCCGACTGTTCTGGATTGAGAGCAAACTTCGAGAAAACACAAGCCGTTTGGATTGGGGTCAGAAGGGGCTGTGGTGAAGAACTAAAAACAAATAAGGAGCTAAAATGGAATCACGAAGGAAAGTTTAAACTTTTAGGCATAAAATTTAATCTACAAAAAGAATTGTTTTACATTGAAAACTATGAAGAGAAGCTCGAGTCGATGAAAAAACTGCTAAATGACTGGTCTTTTCGAAATCTTACTATAATGGGAAGAGTAACAGTTGTGAAAACTCTAGCATTACCAATTTTTATTCCCATTTTTACCTCTCTTCCAAATCCACCCAACCATATTACAAAAGAAATACAAAATGCAATATTTAAATTTATCTGGAATGGGAAAATGGATAAAATTAAGCGCAATGTTCTCTATAACGACAAACACAAAGGGGGACTAAATGTCCCACACATTCAATCTTTTTATAGTTCACTAAAAATATCGTGGTTGAAAAAGTTTGTAGATCCACAAAACCATTCCGCATGGAAAGTACTTCTTTTGGATATGGTTGAAAAATATGGTGGCGATAAAGTTCTCTTACTTAACAGATCGGGAATCAAAGAGATCACTAAAAACCTAAACTGTTTCTGGAAAGATGTATTCGTGAATTGGTCTTTAATAAAACAGGAGAACACCACAGCCCCTTCAGATATCCTTTCACAACCATTATGGTTCAACCAGAATATATGTATAGACTCTAAACTTGTATTTATGAAACAATTATGTGAAAAGGGTGTATTCTTTATAAATGACATTGTTGACAAATCTGGTAATATTTTAGATTGTACCGAAATAAATACAAAATATGATACTAACTTAAACTACCTTAAATGCTACAGTTTGATACAGGCTATTCCGCAAACATGGAAGAATAGAATACGATTGACAACCCGGCTGGAAACTGTAACAAATAACCTTCTAGCAATCCTTAAAAGTAATATCAAAATCAATAAACCTTTCTATAAACTTTTTTTGGAAAAAATAATTCAAAATCCTGAGGTAGAAAATAATAAATGGGAGGGAAAACTCAATTTAGGGTCCAGGAATTGGGAAGATATATTTAAATCCCCATTTATATTGACTGACGATACAGCTTTACAATCGGTACAATTTAAAATAAACCACAATATTATATATACAAATAGCAAGTTATATAAATGTAATTTATGTGAAAGTCAACTCTGTACATTTTGTTTTGAAACAAAAGAGACTGTTCAGCATCTTTTTTATGAATGTTTCTATGTTAAAACATATGGTATGGATTTTTAGACATGTTAAATAAGAAATACCAGTTAGTTATTGACAAAAATATTGATTCTTTCCTATTTGGCTTGAAGGACGAACCCTTAAGTATATTTAACTTGTGTTTTTTGATTATCAAAAAGTATATTTACTCTTGTAAATACAGAAATGTTATCCCTACAATTTCAGGCGCAGTTGAATCTATAAAATATTACAGAAATTTGGAAATATATTCCCTTTATTTACTCCCCGCGACAAAACAGGAAACAATAAAACAAAAATGGGAAAGTATCAAACTAATATTTGATTGAATTATAATTTTGCATATATGTTATTTTTTTATTGCTTTGTAACAATATGAATGATCTGAATAAAAATATGAAAGACAAAAAAAAAATTCAGTGATGAAATTTAATGGTGGCGGCATATTACACCATTGTTAATTTTACAGTACAATTTTACAGACGACATTTTCGGAATGAAATTCCTCATCTGTAGTGGTTAAAACAAAATTGCAAATCCAAAGTTTTTAAGGGGTTAAAATTATCCAAAGGAAACCGTGTTTAGTCAACGAAATACTTTGCATGAAGGGATATACATTACTTTTTGGGGATTTTCGGTTTTTAAAAAAGAGCAAAATTTAATAGTGGTGTATTTCTGACGATACAAAGGAATTGTCTACTTAATGAAAATGATGCATCTCACATAAATAAACAATTTCTTCCTCCGTATATTTAGATATTGTGTAGATGTTAATGGTATGGAAATTGAGTATTTTAGTAACTTAAATAGATACTCTTTAATCCGTTACCTTTTAATTTTGGATTTATAATAAAAACAGAAATATGGAAGTCACTGCACTTTGTACTTACATTGTACAATTACATTAAGAACAGCTTGATTTGACAACAATCCATGGGAACCATTAGACTGAGCTTGTGCCTTACATACAAGTAACTATATATTAAACTTACATTGTACAATTACGTTAAGAACAGCTTGATTTGACAACAATCCATGGGCACCATTAGACTGAGCTTCTGCTTTACATGTATAATCTCCGGTCTGATTCCTCATAACGTTGGTCAATCTGAGTGTAGCTCCATTGAAGGGATTTATATTTGGTGTCCATGTTATACTTGGAGTTGGATTACCGTCAGCTGTACATGTTCGCTCAAACGTGCTTGTCTCGGTTACAAAAGCAGGTGATGTACCGATATCAACGACTGGTCTGTCTGAAATCACAAACATATATACACCTATAAAATTATGTAAATAGTGTCCTTCCTTGGGGGAAACATGAATGATTGTCTCTCTGAGAGGATATTATCTCGGAGCTGATTATGACTTTTTTATAATGAACAAAAAGGCGATTCTGATTATGTGGCAAATGACAATAAATAATTCGGTTCAGGATATTGAAGTGATCCAAATCAGAACGGAGGGATATAGTGACAGAGGTTGGATTGCGGATAACTCGGTGATAATTGTGGGTTTCAATCCATATGATAAGAAATTGAGATTTTAATATTCAATTAATCATATATAATAAAAGTATATAAAGAAATCTATCACTCAGACACCGTGTACCATCAAACAATTAATCAAAACATGCTATATCAGATAGTCACAATGCATTGTGACAATCAGACAACAATATAAGTTATTTAAATAATAGTTTAAAGATAACGTTCAGATATATAATACAATATTGTTGATAAGTATGGTGTCTCTGTGTTTAAAATTACTCTCATAACTTTTTAAACAAAATATAGTTCCTTGATGCTTTCGTTCTTAATTTTGATTAAACAAATGACATGCATTGTTACCTAAGCAGGCGATACTTACTCTTTCGCAGCAACCATCCTCACTTTCCTTGTTGAGGTTCTATTGTAAACTATTAATTTGCAAGTCTCAGACTTTAACTTTGCTTTGAAATCGGGATTTGGACATGGATTGGTATGTTTGTTTTTATAATAAAGTCATACTTACATTCAACATCTAGTAGTCTTGGTTGTGACACCAGATTCACATTTTTGTAAACTGTATAGTCATTAGATACTTTACATTTATAACTCTTTCTGTCATCATTCTTTGTTACTGATGTTAATGTCAATGACGCTCCAGTCTGTCCTGGTATTACAACATTTTCTCTTATCCACTGATATGTAATTGTCGGTGGATTTCCAGGTTGTGATACACAGTTTAATGTCCCCTGCCCAGCTTCAATCCAAGGAAATGGAGTTGATTGTGATGGAAAGAGACCAGGATTACTTGGTGGATCTATATAATATATGTGATTGTATTCATTATATAACTTTTAGCATAGAAATGAACATAAACATTGTAATTCATTCCAACAGTATTAAAATCAAACATTGTTTGAAAGATAGTAGTCTTGCTTAGTCATAAATGATATTGTTATGTATCACAAACCAAACATAATTAAACATGTATGTAGTTATCCAAAAATATATTTCAATACATTTCCCTCGATGCAAAAAATAAGACAATCCGGGATTTTATTTGAAATCCGCGTTCATGGTATTTTCCGACACCTTCCGCACTCCTATGCAATTAACTCACGATTTGCAGCGGTTACAAGGTCAATATTTGGCCAGAATTAAAAAAATAAAACGCATGAAACTTACTCACAAAGATTAATGAATGAGAAATTGCGTAATTGCGCAAATACCATACGAATACACATCAAAATACACTTCTGGACATTTTCGTCCGGAGACATTTGTATCAGAGTTTAGTATATGAACGAATAACGCCATATAAAGATTCATTTAAAATAGATTTAAAAGTTATAATTATAGGAGAATCAGCTTTTAAATTTTCAAAGATTATATCTATCTGGCCACGCTATCCCAGCTGTAATCATCAGGCCATTTCACAAGTTTTTTTTATTCGTAGTAACTATATATACAAACATTTCCCGGATAATTGCTATAAATATGACAAAATTAACTTAATACAAATAAATTTCCGTTCTTTATTTTATTCAAAATCACTCTTCTTACCCAAAAACAGATGTCGTATGTTTATTAACAAAACACGTGGTTTAACCGATATTAGAAACTACAAAGCTGCTGTAAATTGTATACAAATAACTTTACAAATTTGTAAGTTTGTAACTTTTAAGACACACTGAAACACTTGGGATATGCAATCTGTACTATTATATCCTAGCATAATGTACATAAAAACAATCATTATACATCACTGATTCAACTCCTATCCCAATGTTTTTAACTTTTTTAACCTCTCGAACACGGATATCTCGATATATCTTAATCCTATGGATTTTGTTAAGTAAAAAAATGCGTTCGGATAAATTTAATATTAACTTCTGACGGTAGCTTGCCGCACGTTCCGGACATAAATAACTATGATTTTTCCCTTAAAAGTACGGGCCCATTTCCCCAACCGCTCGTAATCTTTGCATTATTTCTGCTAAATATTTGTATCCCAAACCAATAAATATATAAGCAGAAAGAACTTGAAACCTGGTTCTGTCAGAAATTCTACATAACCAAAGTATCGGTACTTACAATAAACAATAAATATCCTACTACTAATATCTGGTGTATAACTTGGATCTGTATGTCGTCCGTGACAAATACACGTTTTACCATTATGTCCGCTAACCAGGTTAAGTGTAAGTACACTGGTCACAGTTGCGCCTGAGGTAGATGGGCTGGCGACTTGTTGTTGTCCACCACACGTCCAGGATAGAGCGGCTGGAGGTGATCCACCAGATATCTGACATGTCAGTGTTAGTGTATCACCTTGGAAACGTACAGAACCATCATAACCACTAATTACTGGGTCTGTTGTTGGTTTATCTGAAATATATGTGCTGTAATATATGTGCAATGTTTACAAAATACTTAGAATAAGATTAAATATGTACATTTAGTTAATAACGATTGAGAGAATAAATGTTGAATTAATTGCTATTTTGATTAATAGATAATTGTTTTAAGATATTTATTTGTACATCTTGTACATCAAAATAAACAAGATTTAAAACTGATAACAATTCTCCTTGGCCTAATATATAAAATAAAACAAAATTCTCTTTACATGTTTTAGTCATTACTCTGTACTTATATTGACGTTGGGTGGTAGTTTGACACCTGCACATTCTTCTATTTGAAATAGCACTTTGATGCTGATAACTACAGGGAAATTGATAGAGATATCCCCAATTATCTAGTTCACCCTGAATTGAGCATTTGTTGGACATATCCAATCATAAAATCAAACATATACCACAATCTATTTCCTAATATGTTCTCTATCGGATTTTTCGTCATAAGATATGGTATCAATTAATCAAAAACAAACATACTAATCCATGTCCGAATCGCAATCCAGAGGCAAAGTAAAAACTTTGGAACTAACAAGTTAGGTTAGACACGCGAACTTCTACCAGGGAAGTGAGGATATATTTTTCTTAAAGCTGTATATAAACATGAAAATTAAAAAAAAATACAAATCATTTTAATATGGTTGATATGGTAACGAACTAGCCATAGAGTGACTTTGGTTGAGCAAATCTGTCTGCAACATATACATACGCAGAAATTGCATTTCAATACCCCCATATTCAAGAAATATACAAATAAGTTGCATTTTCTATTTTAGATTAGACAGTTTTAATTTAATTTTACTTTATACATATAGCAGATTTGACCAATGTACAACACATTATCGTGTAGACATTTGTGCATATTGTTCAGATATTTGTGGGAAGGGTTTGTGACATTTGATAATGTAATTCTTGTTATTGTAATGAATTTAAATACAATATCAACAGCCTTCATATATATGTTTCTCCCTCTGCAGATTCCGTAATCATCTCCCCCGGTAAACAACATATTTCAAACGCTCATAGTAAATGAATTAGAGGGCTTTGGGGTATAAGTTTTGTAAAGATAAAACTACGCACGCTTTTCAATAAACCGATTGTAAAATATATATTTTATAAAGCTGAAATTACACATACTATAGCGTTTTGCAATGCAAAATACTGCAGCCCGAATCGTCAATATATTGCAGGGTAGAGTCGTTTCAAATCATCTTCCCGACTCAATAAAATGATTTCCCTCTAAAGGGACGCAGTACACGATGTGTTATATCTAATACATGCAAGTATTAAAGCAAAACATTATGGTTAAATTATTAATTAAAATAAGTTTACCTCTGTTTAATTATTACCAATTCAAATAATAATAAAAGTAATAATAATAAAATATTTTCTTGTAAAACATTTTTTTCGTGCATCCGGTTAAAATATCACTGATTCAATGATATATGATGATATTTTATAAAATCTGGAAATTTGTCCTTTATCATTTAACCCTTATAAAATGAAGTTTCAGACGACTTAAAGTGGATTAATGATATAGATAGAGAACTGGGAAAGCTGTTTTTCTGTTTTGGGTTTGGAATCGTGTTAACTGACATAGAAATCGACAAAATTTTGATCAAACATATTGTAAAAAAGATTTATATGCAAACGCCAGTGTATTTACGCACGCATCCACGACATTATGCACGCCATATATTGGGGTTGGCTTATAATTTGGCTTTCGCTCAGTAGTTAGCATCAGTTGGGAAAAATAACATATTAATCCGTTGGATAAGTAGAGCGTCATTATACCAAAACTTGATTTGAACGATAATTTTCATCATTTTAGTTTGGGTTCGAGCTTCATCCAGTTTGTTTTGATGTACATAAATGTCCAATTTAAATACAGAGGAGACGTTGCAGTTCGAATTACTAAATAGCTCCTTTAAAATCACTATTTTCCCATACAAATGTCGTGTTTCTATAATCGTTTTAAACATGTATGGGATTTATGTCATAAAAATAATAGGAACTCTCTGTTGAACATTTGATGTTTCTTATTACCTGTGATGGTTGTCTTTAATGTGCTTTGAAGCGGCTATCATCGGAAAGATTTTGGCTCCGTATTGCGCAATCGATAAGAAAACACGATTTATAACTACAAGAAGCTCAAATTTTAAATACAATGAAATATGAAAACTATGTTTTTCTACATATAGATATAACTTTTTACATACATGAATCGTATTTTCATATTTAAATTTATTATTCTCCATGACTACATTCCGTAAAAATATTTTGCGTCATATATGAAATACATAGTGAAGAGTTTTATAATCAGATGTATCTATGATAACTACTATTTATTTTAAGATCCCCCCCCCCCCCGAAAAAAAAAAAAAAAAAAAAAAAAAAAACCCTGTTGGAAGGTGACATTTAAAACATAATTTGCCAACAGTAACTGTTTTTACTTTGCTTTAAGCTTGTGATTTGGACATGGATCGGTATATTTCTTTTTTATATGACCACATTTAATTTAGTGTATACATAATGCACTGCACTGTTATCTTGTCCACGTGCAACTATTTAGATTATGATATACTTACAATGTACAACAAACACCTGACTTTGTACCACCTTATTCACTGCCCATGTTGGATGTGACGCTGTACAGGTACATCTCTGTCCATTATAACTGGTATCTATGGTTACTGTATGTGTACTTGTGCCTAATACCGTACCGGGTACAGGTGTACCTTTACATGACCAGCCCAAAGTAGCCAATGGGATTCCACCATCAACAGTACATGTCAATGGAACATTGTTACCAGGGAAACGTGGTGAACCGTCATATCCTGTTATTACTGGATCCCCTGTTGGACGAGCTGTAATGTAATAAAAACAAACATACTAATCCATGTCCGAATCACAATTCAGAAGCAAAGTAAAAGATATGGAAGTGCCAAGTTAGGTTAGACACGCGAACTTCCACCAGGGAAGTAAGGCCGGGTGCTCCGGAAGGGTAAGCACCTCCTGTAAATTATTTCCTAATTAAATTATCAAAATTTAAAGCCACTGAAAAGATTCAGCAACAGTATTTTTCCCGCTTTAGGTAATGTCTGCCCTTTCCAAAATACTACAAACAAATGACTGGTATTACTGTGTGTGTTCATTTGTGTTTTAAAACTTCAAAACATATCTTTATTACAAATAATATATATCCTTATCCTACCAGTACTCAGTCATATACATGTTATGATATGATTATATTGCTAATAGATAAATTTGTTACATTTTTTTTGAAAACTACCTTTATTTTCAAGATTAGAAAAATTGAAGTTCTGATATCTAGCAAACTGCATTATGATATGCTGGCAATAGCTAGTATCTTCATTGCAAAGACACTATATGTGGCACCTATCTAAAATTTTGTGTGCAAGGTCAACTAAATGTAATTTCTCAGTACATCGTTCTTCTTTTGGGGAATTGTTTTGGCAAATTGGAAAAGTTTAATCATTTTCCAATGAGGTCACTACTTTTATTCTATAGTAGTTTTAAGCAAACAAAATAAAAATTAATACCTTTTTTGAACTATAATCAAGAGACACATGGGTCTTAATGCTCACCCAAGGTATGCTTAATGCCTCACACAGATATTCAATAGCCAATTACATTAAAGCAGGGAATAACTTACTATAAAACTGCAGAGTATATGTATCACTTTTACTACCTCCTCCAGATGGTCCACAAAACCACCGTGAATCTGCTTCATTGTTTATCCTTGTTGAAGGTATAATTAAGTTATATCTTCTATTACTGGTACTACAGTTATATCTATACAAGTTATAAAGTCCTCCTCCGGGATCACCTTCAAAACAGTCTGATGGTCGGATGTATACAACACTGACACCATTTCTACTCCATACCATTACAGCTGATGTCTCAGTAGTACCTATACTACATGTCAACATAAACTCTCTATCTCTGGTTGCAAACGTCTCAATTGTTGATAAACTGTATTGAGCTACAAAAATTACAATAAAATCTATTTTTAGTTAAACAAATCATCATCCTTTGTCTATAATTCAAGTAAAACACACCTTATGAATTTTCTAAGTAAGACCAATTAGCTTTTCATAGTTTGAATTTTATAATTTTAAGCCAAACAGAAAAAAGTAAATGTAAGACCAATAACACTTTGAACATAAATAATTACTCATTACTCATTAATCTGAACTTTCATTTATGTAGCTATCAAAATGCTTAATTTGGAGCTGAAAATAGGGCCTATTCCAATTGTTCAAAATCTATATTTTTCCCAAATATTTTGGTAAATTTTCCCAGTTTGAATAAAATAAGTACGAAAATATAACTTATACATTTATTTCTAATCCATATGTCCAAATTAGATTTTTTCACATTGCATGGAATGATGCTTATTTTTCTCAATTCCAAGGGCTCTAGACCCATTACCACAAAGGGTTGTGACAACCCTGATTCATCAAGGAATTACTGACATTCATTTAAAAAGGCATCTATCGATTATAAAGTCTAGTTGACTATAGTTGACTAACAGACTTATGTATGAACATCTATATAACTAGTCTAGAAGTTTGACATTTAATGAATACACTGGCTGGAATTCTTTGCAACGTCAGCTTTCTTTTCAATGCAGCGATATGACCGCTACTTCTTATGGAAGAGCTTGTTCCAACCACACGAACTTTATACAACAAAGCAAGCTAATTATACATAAATTGTAGTCTGAAGGACAATGCAAACTTAAGCTTATAAAGACCGTCAAAAATCAATTGCAGTCTGCATAATAGTGTTGATATGTATCACTCACTTTATTGAAATTACCCTAACGTTCTTTCGCTCTTAATTTTAAATAAACGCGAGGGAGATAAAGCTAGCACCAGACCACCCGATCTCATTTTCCGGGTACAAGTTTACTTCTGTCTAACTAAATGTTAATTTTAACTTTTATATACGTATTTATTTTGATGTGTACATGGATTTGTATGTTTGTTTTATTTGATGCCATTTTTGTTACCGCCTAAGAAGATGATCAATTTACTGTCGATTTGTGATTGTTTCTTCTGCACATTTCAGTTTGTGTCACCATCCACGTCTCTATCGTTTCAATGAGAAACAATTTGATCAGGGACATTAAACACAAAAATACAATTTACAAACCATTTACATGGGTATTTATCGAACTACTGGTATCTAGAATATCAGATGATCTTTAGTAATGGTATAAGCCTTAGGGTAATAATTGTATATCTTATTATCGCTTAATCGTTGATCAGGTTTGAGTTGACATGTTATAAAATATTTTCTAACTTTTACATATTAACTACATCAAATAATTATATCTATTTTAGTTTTTAAATTAATTGAAATTATACAGACAATCCCTACCTTTAGCAGAGAGAAATAATACAGGTAGATATAGAAGGTATATATTATCCATTTTGTTTGTACTACTCTATTTAATACAACTTCCTTGTTACCTTGTCGGGTATATTTATAAACTTACAAATATAGTACGGCTATAAATAATTGTTAAATAACTAAACTCGCGTCTAGGTAATGTTTGTATATTCAACCCAAAGAAGGAAGTATTTTCAGTTCGGCATGTCTATAGGCAAACACAATTGAATTGTTCGTTTGATCTTTCATTAGGAGTATTCATCGATAGATTAAATATGTTCATGTTGAAAATCATTAAAAAACCGACTACAATATTTGTGATATTTGCATTGTAAATACAGTCGTTATAAAGTCAGATACATATTAATTTAAAATTATGATAAATTTAAGGCAAGCGACAAAAATATAATACTTTAGTTAAATACATTCATTCGAGTAAGTGTGTATAATTTTAATCCTTTACTGATGAACTATTAAAGGTACGGACCACGTGAAGAGACATTAAAACATCGTTTGCCTTCGCACGCCATTATATCGCGTTTCAACACGATGACATATCGTTCCTACGCCATCGTATATTTCGTCCCCATGCAATATTAACTCGTCACCACGCAAATGTCTTTCGTTCAAACGTTATGATACTGTTTTCACATGCAATGATATCTCGTTCGATCGCAGTGCCATGTTACGAGGCAAACAAAGTTATAACCTAGTGGCTTAGCCAGAAAAGAATGAATGTGCACGCATGGAAATAAAAGCACAACATGTGCTGTTTGTCCGTCAACACCATAGGTGATCCAGGTACATGCTTTGCTGAATTTTTCTGCATTCTAAAACAGTATTTACATAAGTAAAAAGAGAATTAAAATTAGGATCGTTTTTTCATTTTTATTCAGAAAAATTAATACCGACATTTTTAATTTATTTTTGTTTCATAATACATGTCAATATATAAAAGTAGACAAAACAGACAGTATTCTTGAAATTTATTGTTAAGTATAGGCAGAGTTGTTAAACAAGGAATTTAAATATTGGCAAATTCAGTATAATTTGAGGACTGACTTCAACTTCAAATGTAACAAACATCAATATCGTAATATATGAGATAATCATGGCAATTAAATGGATACAGAGTCAGGTCACAAAGATGTCGGGAGAATGACTTAAATGTTCGTACACATTTAAATGGCAACATTGAGTCTATTTTGAAATAAATCTAGAAAATTCTTAACACATGGCATGTTTTATTAAACATTTAGATATATTAATTTGATTGATTGATGTTTAATCTGTGTACTTTTCGTTTCCCTCATTATCCCGACTGTCTTATATTTCACAGGGATATACATGTTAAAAGAACATTAAAAATTATACGGAACCTTAAGCAGCTTAAATTTCATTCCATTTCAATGAATGGTTTCAACGGGGCACTCAGATTTTATGCAAATCAGTCTTGTGGTAATTTAATTAAATCCTATCCAGAAGTAAAATATTATTAATTTGTTTACGGAAAATGTACTAGTGAAGGGGAAAAGGAAATGATTCTTCCATATATTAGATTTGCATGCATACTATAAAACAAATCAACAAAATAAAAACCAGTACTGTTGCTTCCGTCAAGCTTTCATTGCCTTGAATTCTATCCAGCTTATGGTTTTAAGAACTTGATGCGTAGTTTCTCTCTGTCAGTTGTGTTTGACCCCTTGTGCTGCAATTTTTGCGTATTTTGATTTTTATACCCCGGTTACTATCCTAGAGGAAACCACAGTTCCCGGGGGAAATCACCAACTTTTAGCAAATGAACATGAACACTTTTATGCACAATAGTGTAACTGAATGGTATTCGTAGCTATGCTGCGATACCACTTTGCTCAGTAATAAACGCGCTCTGTAGACCACTGCGTGATACTTGCATGCTAGAGAAAGAGAAAGAGAGAGAGAGAAGGAGAGAGTCGAAGCATTTCATTTGCTTGTTATTGCTTGTGAAAAAATAGTATCGCCTGGGAACGGAATCCAATCACGTTGAAATACTTTTGCGTGTGAACGAAATATCATTGCCTGAGAACAAATTTCTTTTGTATGTTAACGAAATGTCAATGCGTGGGAACGAATTGCTATTGCGTAGGAACGAAATAGTTTTAAGTGAGAACGTAATTTTTTTCATGGGAACGAAATACTTTTGCGTAAGAACGAAATATCATTGCGATAGAACTAACCATTGCGTGGAAACGAAATTTCATTGCCTGAGAACGCAGATCTTTTACGTGGGAACGGGATATTATTGCGTGCGATCTTAAACATATATTAATTTTAATGTCGATTCGTGAGCTCTGTATAAGGACAACAGTATTTATAATCGTACTGAAATATTTTCAAACTTTGTTAAAGCTTCATATAAATATTTTTCCATTGACTTTTCACCAACGACATCTTCGTGTTTCCTTTCAAATTTACCTAGTTTAAGAAGGCACAGACAAATTGTTTCATTTTCATTTATGCGACTTCGCCAAAAGAAAAGTCAAGAAATATATATTTTTAGGACACGTCAGTTTTAAAGCTAGTGTGATAAATTTATTCGTAGGGTTCACACTGGTTCAAGTGAATATATTGCAAAATTGTGCTATTCCACCCATGACACGAAACCGTCTGATAAACATAAAAAAGAAAGATCGGCGATTTTCTAATTTTGGGTCGTATTGTCGCAGACGTAGTAAAAGGCAACATTTAAACATGTAATTTTAAATTTTGTTCGTGGAGTTAGTTCTTTCTTCCATTGTTATGTTGAACCTATACCCAATTTCTGCCGAATTAGTTCATGCCGGAGTATATATTCCGAGATTGCACTTTACGGCACTGCTTCCGGAGTAAAAATAATTTTAAAAAATTCCAAAAATAATCATTTCTTTGGTAACTATAAAATAAAAAAATACGTGATTTGAATTACATGTATATACAAAGATAAAAAACACACATACAAGTTCATGTTCTTTATTTCTATGCAGATAATTCAGATATATTTTTTTATACACAAGCATACAGACAAATAACACAGACATTAGAAAACAAGGAAACAAACTTATACTAGACAAACATGCATATATAGCTTGTAACTCGCCACAGAGAATGTACATAACTACATATCTATTGTATCATTGATTAACAAAGAAAACTGATTTAAAAAGATTATGAAACATAACGGAAAAATGAAAAAATGAATGAACATTTTTTATGTTGGATTTATATATTTCATATAACAATATCGGACTAAGGTGCGTCTACTAGACCTTCAAAAATAGAAACAAGAGGGTCAAGAGGCCCTGGGCGCTTACCTAAGAATAAATTGAATTCTACACATTTTCCAATAACGTCATGAATGGAGGGTTAACAGTGTTCAATATTATTCATATATGAATTTGACCTTGCTTTAGTCATGAACATCGTTCTGAACAAATTATATGAAGATTGGACAAAAAATATGGACTCTAGAGTGTAAACAAGTTTTTTTCTATGATTTGACTTAGTGACCTTCTTATTGACCCAACACGACTCATATAGAAACTTGACGTTGCTTTGGTCATGAACATCGTTCTGGAGAAATTATAGGAAGATTGAACAAAAACTATGGACTCTAGAGTATTAACAAGGTTTTTCTTTGATTTGATCTAGTGACCTACTTATTAAACCAACATGACCCATATAGGAACTTGACCTTCCGTTGGTGATGAACATTGCTTTGGACAAATTATATGAAAATTGGAGAAAAAATATGGATTCTAGAGTTTTAACAAGGTTTTCTATGATTTGGCCTAGTGACCTACTTATTGACCAAACATGATCCATTGATAATTTTGACCTGGCTTTGGTCATGAACATCCTTCTGGACAAATTATATGAAGATTAGAAAAAAACTATGGACTCTAGAGTGTTAACAAGGTTTTTCTATGACTTGACCTAGTGACCTCCTTATTAATCCAACATAACCCATATAAAAATTTGACATTGCTTTGGTCATGATCATTATTCTGGACAAATTATTTGAAGACTGGACAAAAACTGTGGACTCTAGAGTGTTAACAAGGTTTTTCTATGACTTAACCTAGTGACCTACTTAACCAAACATAATCCATATACAAACTTGACCTTGATTAGGTCATGAACATCGTTCTGGACAAATTATATGAAGATTGGACAAAAATCATGGAGTCTAGAGTGTTAACAAGGTTTTTCTATGATTTGACTTAGTGACCTACTTATTGACCCAACACGACTCATATATGAACTTGACCTTGAATTGGATATGGACACCGTTCTGAACAAATTATATGAAGATTGAGCAAAAACTATGAACTCTAGAGTGTTAACAAGGTTTTTCTTTGATTTGGCATAGTGACCTACTTATTGACCCAACATTACCTATATACTAACTTGACTTAGGTTTTTGCCAGAACATTATTGTGGACAAGTTTGATGAAGATATTACAAAAAATGTGGCCTCTAAAGTGATAACAATCAAAAGTTGACGCACAATAGATGACGGACGACTCACGACGCACGACACACGAAAGAACGACGGACTTTGTGCTCAGGTGAGCTAAAAACCGATATGATAGATTAAGGACTTTATACACCAACTGGGCCTCATTCAAGGGTTTTAAATTTTACTTTACCTTTTACACACATTACATATTTTCTAATAATATTGTCTAGAATTAAAACAGGTGGAAAAAAAATTGTCTTTTTGTCTATTTTAAGAATGCCTGTTCGGAACATTTCTACGAGGCGCTTTGAGTCGATAGCACCAATGGAACAGGAATAATTTCCCTTTTGATCATGATTATTAGTTTCTCAGAGTTGTTGGCAACAGTTTTTAATTCCGAAGGTTAAAATCAAATAAAAATACATAAAAGAAAAACGAGAAAAATGCAATATGTTATTTTTCGTCCCTTATTATATCTTGCATTAGTAACAAATCGAAAACTACAAACATATGTCCTATATACATACATGATTTTGTTGTTTGATCAATACTTGGAGATTTATAAAAATGACCTACAAAACAAGCCATATTTTTCCCCATCGCAAACATATAGTGTTGCATACTATATACATTATGAATATTTAGCAATAATTTATTATTACTCATCAGTTTTTCAAAACTAGTTCTATACATTTTTACGTCTACTATCTTCTTTTGATAACACTGTCATAGATATCTGATAATTTTACTTATTGTCAGGACATGACAAATTCCTCAAACAAAATCATTGCTGTTATGAAGTTTTAAATACAATTATTACTTCACAATCGTGTTCATGTAGATAGAACTCAACTGGATGGCTTCAGCACCTTTGAAATAAAAATGAAATAATGTTAAAGATAAAAAAGTAATTAACTAATGCTGAAAGAAATTGGAAAAGGTTTAGCAATCATTACAACCACAATTATTTCTCTGTAACGCATAGTATTGTCAGACAGGCATTGTTTATCAAAATGATCCAAAACCTTTTATGGTCGTCATCAAACATTTTTGATATGTAAGATGATTTTGCTTGTATCCAAAACTACCCTGGATGTATTTGACGTCAAATAGTCTCGTGTTCCTGACATTTTTAATTTTGATTCTAGGTGCAGTTAATAAATTCTTCAGCATCAATGTTTCTAATTTGCCTTTTGATTAGTTGATGTTGTTCAATTTGATTACTTTGCAAATGATATTTTTAATACCTTGGCGATGCAATTCCTGATAAGCAGACGAATTCTGTCTATTACCGAGATCCTCGTATTCTTCCCGATTACTAAAAATAATATATATATATCGAATTCAAATTGATATATTGAAACGAATATTTGATTTTCTAAACAATATAAAATCTATCTCAAACGTCAATGCCATCACACAATATACATTCTGTCACCACAATGATTATTTAAAATCAGAGATTTTTGTAAAATTATGAGGTAAATGAAATTTAAATTCGTTTATCTTGAACCATAGATGTATTTTAAATACATTAATCAATTTAAATGAGTTTGATAAATTAATAGAAGTGGTGATGAAAGCTTAAATTTTATCAAGCATTGCATTTATGGCATTTTATTTTCCTACTGTGCAGCAAAGTGTATCTAGATACGCAGGATGTGCTTATCCTTTCGGAGCACCCGACCTCATTTCCATGTTGAAAGATCACATGTTTAACCTTACTTGTCAGTTTCAAAGTCTTTTACTTTGTATCTAGATTGGAATGTTTATTTTTTATTGATGACTATAATATTTTATATTTATTGAATATGTATGTAAAAAAGGATGATTGTCCTTTATGTTAGGACCTATTTTCATATATATTAAACATAAAAACAAATCAAAATCTTGACAATACATTTTTATTTTTTTAAAAATGAAATAATTTAAATTGCTGGCTCACCTTACGGAATCTTGATTGTTTTGGACGTCTTAAATTTAAAAGACGTTTGTATAAAATAATTTACTGATGGTTATGATAATAAAAATATTTCTTTAAATAACTTTAGAAATAAGTTTGCAATCTGTCATGGTTTAAGCAATTGATGATAGAATGCCACTTTCAAAATTTTGTAATTACGATAAACCATTTTGCAATTTTATGAGAATAACCACTACCAATATATTGATTATAACAACAAATGTAATGATATTTCTTATATTTAAAATATAAATCGTCGACAATTCTGCTTGTAATTTGCAAAGGACATTCATTTAAATACTACGAAATACTGTGCTTTTTCTTATTCGGTGGTTTTGTCACTTAATTATACAAACAAGACAATACCATACATAAATACAGTATTGAATGTTTATAGTCTTCGTGACCATTGGTGTCCAGTTTTGTTCTTGTAAGACTAACTGAGATCATTAAAACCTCTTATTAATTCTCAGACAATAAATTATAACATATTCATATTTAACCAAGTTATAAAACACACCCGAAACATTTGGTAACATCCCAAAATCAACACGGCACAATAAAACTGAATGACTAAAATCAAACAAGATCAGGTAGGATAATTGATTACTAGTTTAAAGAATTGTCGTTTTGCAACTTCAGTGTTTTGCTTCTGCTGATGTCTTGGATTTCTATAGCGAGATATTGTTTAGAAATGGTTTGGAACTGCATCGTGTTACTTATCAATTTTAATTATGATTGGGACGTGATTGTGTTTAGCTATTCTAGCGGGTTACTGTACTTACAACTAGTTTTAATACATACATTACTTAAAATTTAATTCCTCTAGTACAATGTATTTAACATTAATACAGTTGTATATCAAAACATTTATTTTCAACATAATGAATCATAATGAATACCTTCTTCGAGTGGATTGATTCCATCGTAAACGTCGATGTCTTTATGCGTGTTTTCATCTTGCGTCCTCAACCTTTAAATAGAATTTAAATTATTTCTATCATTAACACTGAGATATTTAAAAAAAAAGAAAAGAAAATTTGATCTTATCATAAGCAAATATATTAATTCATGTCTAAATCAAACTCAAAGCAAAGGCTAATTTTTGAAACTAAAACACGACGTTGAAGTGAGGTCAGGTGATCTGGAAGGGTAAGCATCTTTTACAAATATAGATAAAATATTTCTTCTCATATATAATATTATCTTATTGAAACACAAGACTCTTTCACATTTATACATTGATGGTTCAATTAAGGTCTGTTCTTATATGCTAAATATTCCTACATATTCCATTCAAAATGGATATCAAGTCCTTATTATTGTCTATATATAAACATTTGACTTTTAAGGTGGCAACAAACAGATGCAATGTCATGCCATCCGTAGTCAAAAACAAACATACTAACCCATGTCCAAATCACAATCCAGAAGCAAAGTAAAAACTTTGGAACTGACAAGTTATGTTAGACGCGTGAACTTCCACCAAGGAAGTGAGACCGGGTGCTCCGGAAGAGTAAGCACCCCCTGTTAAACTATATACACCTGCCACGTGTGTAATCAAAATTGTGTGAAAGAAACATGGAACTATGAGACGTCAAATATATCAAGTGCAATCCTGGACACAGAGACATCAAACTTATCAACAATACTGTGATGACGGCCCTAAAACTTTTTGAGGGCCTAGATAAGCCTAGACTTGCAATATCCCTTAGTGTTTTCAAGTCTGCATTAGTTTTGTTTAACACGAAAGTAAAAAAATAGTAATTGAGTAAAATTTTGATTGAATAATACTCACTGATTTTCAGATGCATCTACTATAAAATGAAAATAATGAACAAAACTCAGAAACCACTTAACAATAAAATAACTTATCATACAAAATCTGCAGATAGCAGTTACCAAACAGAAACATGTCTTTATTATAAACCTAAAGCAGAGTAAACACTTTGAAATTGACAAATTAAGTTAAACACGAAGTGAGGAGGGTGCCACGGGAGAGTAAGCAAATGTTTACAAAAATGTACCCAAGTATCAAGATAGTTAAGCGACAGATTAAATAATGTAAAAAAGGACAAACAAACATTATTTGGAACACTACAACCAAATTATGTTGATCTATATTACTAAATGAATGATAATTAAGGTTTCGAAAAAGAGAGAAAGCGTCGCATAATGCTATACAATGCATAATGAAAAGCGAACACAGATTTTAATCAATGAAGCACGTAACTGGAATTACCTGAAATACATTTGATTCCATTCCAAATTCCTTTCCTCCATAAAAGAATCAAAACAACAAGTCCTGTGGAAAATACCCCTACGATCATCACAATCACTATTCCAATGCCTATGCCATTGTCATAATTAATGTCATTATCATATTTTTCTTCTGAAATCATAAGAAATTTTCAACATTACAACTTGTTCTTTGCAAGGCACTAATAAACAACACGAAACAATGCTAACAAGTAATAAAACAGATACTCGATTTTGAAAGATCACTCAAATAACACATATGTAAAGGTTGTAATAAATGTATACTTTAGCAAACAAGCATTATTGAGATTATACAAAAACATACTAAACTTACGTAATATTGTTTTTCCGGTAACAGACTTTGTAGATTCTATATTTTGTATTGAGTTTCCTTTACTATTGTAAGCATAAATCCAGAAACTATATTCAGTGCTGGGTAATAAATCAGCAATAACAGCTATATACATTCCTTTCCTTTCACTTCTGTAACATTTGTTGTTGTCAGTATATCATTTTTTCCAGTCTGTTTATATGATATAACAAATGTTTGATGAAGGCCTTCATTGTTTCCAGCTATCCAGCTTAAAATGACACTGTCTGCTATACTCGTAACTAGTTTGAAATCTTTCGGATGCCCAGGAGGTCCTATTATAAAGTGATACAAACAGTATACATGTAGGATGATGGTTTTGACTGATACCTAAATTTAATATAAGATCCGGAAAATTAAATATATTTCCGTAATAATCTTTTGTGTTCATTTTAAAAATTGTCTTATTTACCTATTTAATAACGTAAGGCAGTTTTAAAATACTCGGGTTTACGTTCATAATTTTACGAGTTCTCTCTTCAAATTAAAACAGAAATTACAGAACCATAATAGTTGCAATATAACCAGAACAATTGTCCACATTGAAAAGTGTGTCATCATAACAACAAACCAGATGAATGGTGAATTCTTTTTTATCAGGTTTCCTTTTTCTAATTTTAATTTATAAATTTCAACAAATTTGGTCCTAGCATAACTGATGATAAAGTGGACGTTTAGTTTTTAAATTTAGTAACCATTTAGCGTATATTTTAAATCTCAATTGACACTCCTTAAACCCGTAAGTTTAACAATTATATATCTCTATTTACCCGATAGTACAACTTCAAATACAAACGTCGACACGGAAACTTCCTGCAAATTCTTCACACCAGCTGTATAAGTACCTTGTAAATCTCTGGTGAAAGAATGAAACGTTAGTACAATCTCTTGGCCATTTACACTGACGACCCTTTCATGAAAACTAATATCTAATGTTGTGTTAGCTAATGAAAGAGAAATGTCACTTTTCCCTTTTTGGTCGATATTATCCTTCGCAATAGAAATGTTATTAATACTTAAGACACTTGGATTACAAAAGAAGGGAATTTTTACATCCACGGTTCCGTTTAGCTCCGCGAAGAATTTCATCGTGCTGTTGAATATTGCTGAAACTATACAATGTATTATTAATATTTAATATGACTGAAGCATCATGTGATATTCTCAAACTGTTGTTTAATTATTTAATAATGTATAATACAAAGTATGATGTTGTGTTACGGGATATTTACAACTTTGATACGGTATGCTTCACCGAACTATATATTTGTTTTGTATATTTGTGTTTTAATAAGATCTTTAAATTAGTATTGCTTCTGTGAGTGCCTTTGTCAAATATGTTAAATGTGATATATTCACACTCTATTATTATACTCACAAAACCATATGTTCACTCCAACCCTTAAATATTCAATTAAAATAAACTTAAATGCATATTACAAGCATATTCGTACCGAAGCTCTAAACAATATAGTCGCTATCACAATAATATAATAAGTATACAGTCTATAAATCTATAATTGCATGTTCCATTTATTCTCAACACATGGTTACATACGTGCCGGATGCAGATACCTAAAAAGAAATGCTAACATTTCTGAAGTATTAGATCCCATTTCTCTATTGGAAGTTTACATGTTTAACTTATTTTGCCAGTTTCAAGGTGTAACCATGGTTTAGGATAGTGATTTGGATATGGATTAGTATGTTAGTTTTTATTGTTTATAAATTAATAGGAATCTAAAAATCTATATTATAGATCAATTTCACAAACACATTAAAGTTAAATTCCAATATTTTAGATAACGAGTTTGTGATACAACAAAACCCAAGATTTTAACGAAGCTAACACGATTCGTATTTGTAAACATACAAAACTAAAACCAAGCGAAAAAGTTAAACAAAGCTAATGAACTGGTAGTTTGCTAATTTACAATTCTGGTTCATTGCTGCAACTAGATATAAATTAAAAATACTATGAAATAAAATTACCGTTCCGGTAAAAAAAAATTAATCTTTACGTGCTCTGGAGTTATGTTTATCATAATGTATACATAGTGCAGGGCACAGGCGATCCACCGTAACTACAGACCTCGCAATTTTTATCAATAAAGCAAGTGTATGATTAATTCAATATTAAACACCCTTTGCTATCTTTATTTAAGACATAATATAAAACGTTTTCAAACGAATACTGAAAAAGACGACTCCCTATTATTCATTTGCAAACGTCAATAGGTAAATTTTTAAAATAGAGTTCATTTTAGGCAATCGCCAAGCAATGTATCGTAATAACAATATAAGAATAAAACAAAAAAGTTGTCTTCGCACGTAACAATAACAAACGTGTGACAGTCGTGAACGTTCATCAGGAACGTGAGACCGAGTGCTTTGAAAGGATAAGCACTTCCTGTTCAGCTAGCTACATCTGTCTTTTATCAAATCAAAACTGAGCAAAAATGGGGAGAAAATTTGGGTTATGAAAGATATCCAGTAGATTTTGGACACATGGATATCATAATCATCATAAAAATTGGTTTGATATAAGACAGTGTAAAGCTACTTACACTCAATATCCAGTGGTCTTGGCTGTGACACCAGATCCTCGTTTTTGTGTACCGTATATTCATTAGATACTTTACATTTATAAATCTTTCTGTAATCATTCTTTGTTAGTGATGTTAATATCAATGAAGCTCCAGTCTGTCCTTGTATAACTACATTTTCTCGTATCCACTGATATGTAATTGTCGGTGGATATCCTGGTTGTGATACACAGTTTAGTGTCCCCTGTCCAGCTTCAATCCAAGGAAATGGCGTTGATTGTGATGGATAGAGACCAGGAGTGCTTGGTGGATCTATATAATATATGTGATTGTGATATTATGCAACTTTTAGCATAGACATGAACATAAACATTTTAATTCATTCCAACAGTATTAAAATCAAACCTTGTTAGAAAGATAGTAGTCTAGCTTATTCATAAACGATAGTGTTATGTATCAAAAACCAAACATAAATAAACATGTATTCATTGTCATCTATGTAGTTATCCAAAAATATATTTCAATACATTTTCCTCAATGCAAAAAATAGGACAAAAACGATCCGGGATTTTATTTGAAAATCTGCATTCATGGTATTTTCCGACACCCTCCGCACTCCTCCGCATTTCACTAACGACCCGTTATATCTCATGATTTGCAGGGCTTACAAAGTCAATATTTGGCCAGAATTTGAAACATAAGATGTATGAAATTTATATACAAAGATGAATGAATGAGACATTACATAAGTGCGCACATACCATACCAATACACATCAATATACACTTCTGGACATTTTCGCAATAGTCGGGAGACATTTGTGTTGGAAACAGAATTTTGTATATAAACAATTAACGCCATTAAAAGAGAAAAAAAATAAATTCATTTTGAAAAATAGATTTAAAAGTTTACATTTTCAAAGATTTTATATAGCTTGCCACGCTATATTAGCTGTAATCATCAGGCCGTTTCACAACTTATTTATTCGTTGTAACTATATATACAAACATTTCCCAATAACCGCTGGTAATATGACAAAATTAACTTACTACGAATAAATATTGGTTCTATAATTTTATTCAAAATCACTCTTCTAAACAAAAACAGATGTCGTAAAAAACACGTGGTTTAACCGTAAATAGAAAATACAAGGCTGTAAATTGTATACAAATAGATTTACAAATTTGTAAGTTTGTGTTTTAGTAAATAAAAATTGACTTTTTAGACACACTAAATCAATTGAGATATGCAATCTGTTAAATTATTTTGTCTAACATAATGTACATGAAATCAATCAACATACATCACTTATTCAACTCTTATCCCAATGTTTTTTAACCTTTTTAGAATAACTAAAGTTTGAAGGAAATTCACAATCATCTATCTCAAATCGTTTTTAAGCTAAGAAAAAACACAAATGACAGTTAAATATAACTTTCTCGAACATGGGTACCTCGATATATCTTAATCCTATGGATTTCGTTCAGTAGAAAAATGCGTTCGGATAAATTAAATATTAACTTCTGTCGGTGGCTTTCCGCACGTTCCTACATAAACAAAGTATCGGTACTTACAATAAACGATAAATGTCCTACTAGTAATATCTGGTTTGTAACTAGGATCTGTATGTCGTCCGTGACAAATACACGTTTTTCCATTATGTCCGCTAACCAGGTTAAATGTTAGTACACTCGTCACTGTTGTACTTGATGCTGACACGCTAGCCACTTGTTGTTGTCCATCACACGTCCAAGATAGATTGGCTAGAGGTGATCCACCAGATAACTGACATGTCAGTGTTAGTGTATCACCTTGGTAACGTACAGAACCATCATAACCACTAACTACTAGGTCTGTTGTTGGTTTGTCTTAAATATAAGTGTAATGTTTACATAAAACTTGAAGTTAGATTAGATATATACATTCATAACGATTGAGATAAATGTTGAATTAATTGCCATTTTGATAAATAAATAATTGCTTTAAGATAATTATTTGTGCATCTTATACATCAAAACAAACAAGATTTAAAACTGATAACAATTCTCCTTGGCCGAATATATAAAACAAAACAAAATTCTCTTTACATGTTTGAAGCATTACTCTGCATTTATATTGACGTTGTGTGGTAGTTTGACACCTGGATATTTTTCTATTTTAAATAGCACTATGCTGCTGATAACTACGGGGAAATTGATAGGGGAAATCTCCAATTATCTAGTTCACCCTGAATTAAGCATTTGTTGAGCATATCCAATCATAAATCCAAACACAACCACAACCTATTTCTTATTATGTGCTTCTTAGGATTTTTGGTCATAAGATATGGTATCAATTAATCAAAAACAAACATACTAATCCATGCCTTAATTGCAATCCAGAGCAAAGTAAAACCTTTGGAACTTACAGGTTAGGTTAGACACGCGAACTTCTACCAGGGAAGTGAGGATATATTTTTCTTAAAGCTGTATATTAATATGAAAATTAAAAAATTATACAAATCATTTTAATATGGTTGATATGGTAACGAACTAGCCATAGTGTGACTTTGGTAGAGCAAATCTGTCTGCAACATATACATGCGCAGAAATTGCATTTCAATACCCCCATATTCAAGAAATATACATAAAAAAATTCTATTTAAGATTTAACAGTTTTAATTTAATTTTAGTTTATACATATAGCAGACTTGACCAATGTACAACACGTTATCATGTAGACATTGGTGCAAAATGTTCAGATATCTGTGGGAAGGGTTTGTGACATTTGATAATGTATTTCTTGTTATTGTAATGAATTTAAATACAATATCAACAGCCTTCATATATATGTTTCTCCCTCGAGATTCCGTAATCATCTTTCCCGGTTAACAACATATTTCAAACGCTCATAGTAAATGAATTAGATGGCTTTGAGGTATAAGTTTTGTAAAGATAAAACTATGCACGCTTTTCAATGAACTGATTGTAAAATCGACATTATATAAAGATGACATTGCACATACTACAGCGTTTTGCAATGCAAAATACTGCAGCCTGAATCGTCAATATATTGAAGAGTAGAGTCGCTTCAAATCATCTTCCCGACTCAATGAAATGATTTCCCTCTAAAACGACGCAGTACACGGTGTGTTATATCTAATACATGCAAGTATTCAAGCGAAGCATTATAGTTAAATTATTAATTAAAATAAGTTTACCTCTGTTTGATTATTATCAATTCAAATCCGATAAGAATTTTAGTAATAATAATAAAATATTTTCTTGTAAAACAGTTTTTTCGTGTATCGGATGTAAAATATCGCTGATTCAATGATATATGATGACATTTTATAAAATCTGAAAATTTGTCCTTTATCATTTAACCCTTATAATATGAAGTTTCAGACGACTTAAAGTGTATTAATAATATAGATATAGAACTGGGAAATCCGTTTTTCTGTCAAAATTTTCAGAGTTTTGGTATCGTGTCGATTGATATAAGAATCGACAAAACTTTGATCATATATATATTTTAAAAATATTTATATCGAAATGTCAGTGTATAAACGCATGCATCCACAGCATTATGTGCGTCATATATTGGGGTTGGCTTAAAATTTGGCTCTCGCTCAGTAGTTAGCATAAGTTTGGAAAACTAAAATATTGTTCCGTTGGATATGTAGAGCGTCATTATACCAAAACTTGATTTGAACGATAATTTTCATCATTTTAGTTTGGGTCCGAGCTTCATCCAGTTTGTTTTGATGCACATAAATGTCAAATTTAAATACAGAGGAGATGTTGCAGTTCAAATTACTAAAAAGCTCCTTTAAAAATCACTATTTTCCCGTACAAATTTCGTGTTTCTATAATTGTTTTTAACATGTATTGGATTTATGTCATAAAAATAATAGGAACCAAGCTATTTTTTTTAAAATTGACTCTCTGTTGAACATTTACCTGATGTTTCGTATTACCTGTGATGGTTGTCTGTAATGTGCTTTGAAGCGGCTATCATCGGAAAGATTTTGGCTCCGTATCGCGCTATCGATAAGAACAAACGATTTATAACTACAAGAAGCTCAAACTTTAAATGCAATGAAAAATAAAAACAATATTTTTTTTACCCATAGATATAATTTTTACGAACATAAATCGCTTTTTCATGTTTAAATTCATTATTCATCATGTAAAAATAGATGTAATACATAGTGAAAAGTTTTATAATAAGATGTATCAATGATAACTTCTATTTATTTTGAATCCAAAACGAAAATACCAATTCTTGTTCGAATAATACGTTTTAAACCTAATTCGTCAGCGTTCACAGTTTTTAAGCTTGTGATTTGGACATGGATCGGTATATTTCTTTTTTATATGACCACATTTAATTTAGTGTATACATAATGCACTGCACTGTTATTTTGTCCATGTGCATCTATTTAGATTATGATATACTTACAATGTACAACAAACACCTGACTTCGTACCTCCTTATTTACTGTCCATGTTGAATGTGATCCTGTACAGGTACATCTCTGTCCATTATAACTGGTATCTATGGTTACTGTATGTGTACTTGTACCTAATGCCGTTCCTGGTACAGGTGTACCTTTACATGACCAGCTTAAAGTAGCCAATGGAATACCACCATTAACAGTACATGTCAATGGAACAGTGCTACCAGGGAAACGTGGTGAACCATCATATCCTGCTATTATTGGATTTCCTGTTGGAGAAGCTGTAATGTAAATTAGTTTATAGTTAAATTAAGATATCAAATTTGTTGTTTCTGAAAAGATTTACTTTTTCTCTATATTGAGCCATTTCTCACCTTTCTAATATGTTAAAATTAACTTAAAATGTGTAACTTTGCATGACCAGGATTAAGTAGCCAATGGGATTGCACCATGAACATTACATATCAAAGAAACATTGTAACCGGGGCAACGTGGTGAACCGTCATATCCTGTTATTACTGGGTTCCCTGTGGGGGGAGCTGTAATTTAATCAAAAACAAACATACTAATCTATGTTATCTAAGTGGATTTGATAATTGTTTAATTAAGATTTCTAAATATGGCGCTTCTAAATGGACAAGACCTTAATGTTGACCTTAGGTATGCCAAATGCCCACTATAAAAGACAGTTGCATTAAATGCAGGGACCATTAAAATTTTCCTGGTTTGAACTCAAATCTCAGGAAATTTGCAAATCAATTACATTGTATTACTTGTTAATTCTAATTATTATTGCTACATATTAAATGCCTAATGTCGAAAAACAACACAACAGTTAAATAGTAACAAAAGTACAAAAGTTAAAAAAAAAAAGAGAAACTGTACCTTTTCAGGAGTCTTATAACTGGTGATTCATTTGTCCCCTAAACCCGTGATTATCATCTGTTTATCAAAATTTTCAATGTTTCAACACTTACATGTATCTGTACAGTTTAATAGTTTTAGCAAAGAATGAACGAAGTTTAAAATATTTCCAAATAATTAGCCATTTCAGAATGCATTTATGACATTGACCTTTTAATTCATGACCTTGATATATATAATTATTTTATCATATATCAAAATAACCTTAAATCTACAATATTTTCATATATATGCTTTAATAAAAAGTTTAAGTACAACCATTTCGGTATTTTTATGCATTGGTGACTTTGGGCTTTGAAAACATTATATCTCTATATAAATAAAAATGAATTTTAAACCAAACATTAAAATAAACGTTATACAGGTGTTTAGCAGGTTGCACAGCCCATGTACACTGTAAGACATGTATGCAGCCGCCGTGTTACCTGACAAAACACTGCTAAATTTTTTTGTCACCATATCGCATATTCTGTGTGACTTACGCTCGTCGCAATGTTTGTATACCGTAACCAGAGATCCAAGATATATGTGTTACCCCTTTTTACCTCTCAACGTCGCATAAATTTATTTAACAAGTTAATCAATCGCGCTGCTAGAAATTTCTTTGAAGACTAAAAATATTATGATATACATGCTTATACAAACATGTTTATATTTTTTTCCGATATATTGACAAATGCAGTAGTATTAGTAACGTCGCTTTTTATACATTTCAGTTTCCCCATTTAGGGCCACACAGTTTAACTAATGGTATATCTCTTGGTGGTGAAAAATGTTACTATTTCTCTGTATTTTCTCCTTTTTGCGACCCTAAGGGTACATAAACCCTGTACAAATCTTAAAGCCATTTCCAAAGCATAATAAGCTCCAAGTTTCATCACATTTGGCCCATTAGTGTTGGAGGAGATACGTTATGTAAAAGGTTTACATATGGCATATGATTGCGATGTCATCATAGCCGTTGGTTCAGAGGAGCTAACAAGAAAATTATCAATCAGAAAAAGTAAGTCTCCAAACTTAAAAACGTAACAGATATAACTGTGTGATATTGTTATTTATTTTAAAACATTTAACTTACTATAAAACTGCAGAGTATATGCATCACTTCTAGTACCTCCTCCAGATGGTCCACAAAACCACTGTGAATCTGCTTCATTGTTAATCCTTGTTGAAGGTATAATTAAGTTATATCTTCTATTACTGGTACTACAGTTATATGTATACAGGTTATAAAGTCCTTGTCCGGTATCACTTTCCAAACAGTCTGACACTCTGATAAATACAACAGTGGCGCCATTCCTATTCCATATCATTACAGTTGATGTTTCTGAAGTACTTATATTACATGTCAACATAAACTCTTTATCTCGGGTTGCAAACGGCTCATTTATTGATAAACCATATTGAGCTACAAAAATATCAATATATTCTTTGAAATTGCAGGAACCATTATACATCATGTAACACAATAAAAAAAAACATTCCACTTACAAACCCTATTGTCATCATTGAAAGAAAAAATTCGCATTAACGCATTAAGCAAGGATACATAAAACTTCAGAAATCTGTCGGGGTACATAAATGCTTTCAACGGTAAGCGGTAAAAGGGAAGTAATTTGTACCTTGTGAAACTGGTTACGGTTGACAAACATTGTTTTGCATAGAATAAGAAATATAAGGAAAACAGACCAAATATTACTGCTTTGAATTGAGAAATTGGGTCGTAATACAATATGTATTGGCTGTGACACGAAGTTTATAAATTTTTGACAGGACACCTGATGTCATTGCACCTGTAACAATAAGCAATATTGGCATGTTTTAAACACCTTAATATCTGGAACACCAGGTGATTTTATATAGCTTTAGTGTAAATTTTGTTTGTTGCTACCAGTTTCTCGTTGAACAGGTATGATTTAACATTTCAAATTATAGACAGCGCAGCTTTTACCATCGCTAATGTGTGTACATAATTTCAAATCCATACACAACAATCCGTATACTAGTAGGTTAAAAAATGGTGTTAAACTAACATGGAATTTCCAGCAGAGTATCGTTATTTTGAAACGAGGACGCAAGTGATATATCGAGATCTGTAGAGATTTTCGAAACAAAACATTTCCTAATGGGTTCGGGGTTTTCCGTTAGATATAGATAAGGACTTTAAAAGGTTTGACCTAGTTTGTGGCCTGCTCCGCTTTCCTAACTGCCACTTTGTTAGTTATGTGTACAAACATTTACATTTAATTGCATCAAATTATTTATTTTTTGTTTTTATTAACTTTTCAAGCAATACCTACCTTTAGCAGAAAGAAATAACATAGGTAGATAAAAAATATATATATTATCCATTATAGTTTTAATCCTTTACTGATTATAACTTCCTTGTTACCTTGTTGGATAAATATTACATTATAAATAGAGCATGCCTGTATATATACATGTTAAATATTTCATCTCGAGTCCGTACAATATTTGTGTATAAAATCTTCAAACAGGAAGTATTTTCCGAGGTTTACGCGTCTCATACTACTTACAAAACTCTTGAGCATTGAAAACATATGAGTTAAATAAAACTATATTTAAAATCTTTTAAAAGGAAGTATATTTCTGAGCGTTAGATAAAATATTAATAAACAAGAGGTTATGTTTACAATAATATAAATACTCTTTAAAATTTACTAAATTCCCAAAGTAATCTATTTCTTTTATGAGTTTTATTGTTTAAACGCCGTATGGGGTAAATTAAATCATAGGAGTATAGTTGCCATCGCTTTTGTTTTCCCTTACGACGTCATAGGATGTATATGTGTTTTAGGACATGCAAAATGTAAAAAATAACCATTGAATTTTCTCAAAATGTAGTAGTTATATCTTCTATTGCAATGCGAAGCAAACTAATCATAATGCGCTAGCGCGAGTTTTTCAGTTTTTTCCTGCGCAAGGCAAATTATATCTTTTATTGAATTGAAACATTATTATTATTTCTTTTCTTCTTCTTGCTATGAACTTGTCTGACCATTTTCTCGGTACCGATGGAACAAACGTAATCAATATCTACAAGAACGTTGATCTCCATCTAAGTATGTGCCATTGGGTCTATGAATGTTTAAAATAGTATTGTCATTACATTCCAAAGGCGTAAACAAAACAAAATGCTCCACATTGAATGAAATTGTACAGAAAGGTTGCATAGGAAGTGTAGAACCTTTTTTGCAGCTCAAGGCAGGAAGTTAAGATTGCTAAAAAAGTAATTAAATTTTGCAGAAAATGTAATATAGAAAGCGTACCACACAATTCCAAAACGATCGCTGTTGCATGAAAAAAGCGGTAAATTTAAATGTGATTCAAATTGAATGACATTTTATAGAAAAGTTGTATGTATAGGAAATGTAAAACTTATTTTGCGACTTGTTGGTACTTTTGTTGAACTATTTCCTGTCTAAACAACAAATATACGAAACTCTAACTACTTTAAGTTTTGAACACAAACTTGGACTTTCATTCCTTTGGTCACCTTCTTTGCACCCATCATTCAATCAATACTTGTTATACTTGATTTTACTATTGACGATTTTGTTGGTCATATTGAATTCTCTTCATTACATCTCTACTATAATTCTTTAAATTCTTTCGTTAGACATGTCCTAACTTTGACACATGGCGTCACTTATTTGTTACGTATGATGTTGATAAGTTTGGAAAATTTACTGAGAGAAATGTCATACAATTCAAATTTATATTTATCTATGTTATTCTTAGTTTTATAGTGCACATTTATTACGCTATAAAAGTGCTTGTTCTAACAAATGAGAACTTTATACAACGATGCAAAATGCTAACAAATAAATTTTTGACAAAAGGATGTCGCAAGTCTAGGCTTATAAAATCTCTCAAAATGTTTTATGGCCGTTAATACAATACTGTTGATAAGTATTCTGTTTCTTCATATGAAATTACCTTGGATTTATTTGACAACCAATAGTTCTATGTTTCTTTTATTAATTCCACGCGTGGCGGGTAAAACAAATTTAACATCTGATATAGAGGAAAGATACTCGGATACATAAAAAATGACTGCAATGCGCTGTTACTTTTTAACATATACTAGATTCAATTAGTCTTCAGTTTTCGTGTTGCAGTGGAATTAAGACCAAAGTAAACCTGACCATCACAGACTGCTTTACTGCTGCCTAGGCTTATCAAGGCCCTCAAAAAGTTTTAAAACCGCCATCACAGTATTGTTGATACGTTTGACGTCTCTGTGACGAAGATTGCCCTGGATATATTTGACGTCTCATAGTTCCATGTTCCTTTCACACAAGTTTGATTACACACGTGGCGGATGTAGCTAGCTAAACTGGAGGTGCTTACATTCCAGAGCACCCGCCCTTAATTACCTGGTCCAAGTTCACTTGTCTAACCTAACTTGTCAGTTTCAAAGTTTTTCTTTGATTCTGGATTGTGATTCGGACATGGATTAGTATGTTTCTTTTTGATTACCCTTCTGAAGCACCAGAACTATCTAACCTTTTAACATATAATAAAATACTTTTGAGAAAGAATTTAGAAATAACTAGTACCCGATCATAACATAAATGTTAACTACAACTAGTTGCAAGTTTCATTACGAAATAAAATAACTGAGACAACAGCTAACTAGTATAAAGTTATAACTGTTAATTCTAACTTTGAGAAAAACACCACGGTTATTCAATCTTTTAGACTGTACGCTTCGTATAAATTGAGTCATTGGTTCGAATCCGGACCGAGATTTATGCAAAACTTGAAAGGAAATAGTGACTTCAGGCAAATAAAAGTCAATGTGTCTTTCGGAAGATATATAAAAGCCGATGTCACAGGTTCACGAACCCTCTATTGTCCTGAGCTCACTGGAAAAATCCAACATTTCTGCCAATTCATCTACAGCTGGTGACGCCCAATCATATGTTGAGATTTACTCCACACCACTTGTGTAATCAACTTGAGATTGAAGAGAACATGGAGCTATGAAACGTCAAATAAATCCCTAATAATCCTGGACACAGACACACCATACTTATCAACAGTATGTTGACAATGAACATATTTGTTTGTCCTTAAAATCATAAGTTTACAATATTGTATTTGCTAGATGCTTAATTTGTTTTATAAAGATCCTGTATTTAGACATCGCTCTATCTTAGCGATTTATTGTGACATGTATACATCTAAGCAGCAGCAGAAAAATGTGTATTGGTGCATAGAAAAGCAAAGTTAAAAGAAAGTTGAAGATAAGCTGTTGAAGTCATCATGCTTATCATACAGTTGAAAATGTATTATTCAAGACAAAGAAAACTACAAACAACGGATCAATATTTATAATATTTATGTAACTAGTAACAGTAAAAACATATACAACTCAAAGTAAAACAACAACTCATTAATTCATATTATTTATAATATTTATATTTATATTGGCGAAAAACATGGTCACGGCTTAATTTTTGGAGCGCCGACCAACATGTAATGGCAGCTCCCAACAAATTCAACAATATACAACATACAACGATTCAACAACAAAACAACATTCTTTTGATTACCAAATTGTTAATTAAATGCACGTGACCCTGGGAACAGAGGTCAAGTGCCAACAAAAATGTTTATTATTTACATATAATTTGGCGCACTATGCCATATGACCTGGAACCGTGACTTTACTATTTCATGTCACGATTCCAGGTCACCGCCACAAAGTGGAGGAGTGCGACCAAATTACAGAGCCGTGCCAATGCCTCCCGCCAAAGAGAGATAGAAAGAGACAAGTTAGGGGTAAACATTGCCCATGTTTGAATGAAAATATTCTAACGCAGCTTGAATTGTGTTCAAGAAGATATCGTTACCAATGTCAGACAGGTGGACACCATCAGGTTGAAATAATGAAGAATTGTCACATAAAATATCGGGGTATTTGATGTAAGCACCCCCGGCCTTGATGACAACAGTCGCTAAAGCACTGTTTATGCGCCGTCTACCTTGTTCCATGGCTTTACAATTTTGGGAAAATCGCCAGTTGCGACGAGGCAAGATTTGAGACCAAATGATCCTGGTATTAGGCAATTGCCGAGACAAATAAGTGATTGTACACTTCATAACATTGCGTAAATCGCCCAATGCTAAACGTCCAATGTCATTCCCACCACAATGAATTAATAAATACGCTGGAGCGGTATTGATATTGCACAACAAGTTTAATTTGCACTTAAGTTGTGTAAACTTTAAACCGCTGTATCCTTGCCACCACAACGCAAGTCCAAGCCGCTCCAAACCCAAACTTGTACCACCTGGTCTGTGTCTTGAATGGCAGAATGCATATCTGATTATGGATGATCCAACACACCATACAACAGATACATCTGAAATACTGAACATCTATGTTAGCATACAACCAACACAGGAAACGTATTACGAGATTATATCTGCTGGTATAGTTGTTAAGGGGCAGCGAATATAAGATTTATATGCTTGAGATTTCCACCTGCCAGCATTTTGTATTACCTCTTGAGAATGGCCCGCCATCGCTGCTGTAGTAGCAGCGCCTATCCTGAAAGAATGGGTTCTGTAGCGGGAAGAATCAAAACCTAAACATTTCAAAGTCTTATGCAACACAGATGAAAATTGATAACGTGTCAGAGGCTGTCCATTAAAATGACAGAACAACGGTCCTGGAACTTTGGGACGGTCTTGCAAAAAAGCTCTAAGATTAGTGACGGGACAGGATAACGCAGGAACAGAAGGGATCATAATAGTTATGCCTTTCCCAGCTTGGTCTGTTTTGGAATGGGACAAGTAAAGTTTAATAAATGTACCGGTAGCAGACTTGTTGATCATTATATCGTGAATTCCTATAATTTTATCAGGATTAACTCCTTTGGTAACCGTCAGTTCTCCTACACGGAGAAAACCAAAGAATGCCAAGGAAAATGCTGCCCTGAACAATTTTGCCTCATAACCATTAATGCAAGTTTGCGGCAGAAGTGATAACAGTTTTGACAATAAACCGCCAGTTATTGGTAAGCGAGTGTCCAACTTATTAGTTGATCTTTTCATTCCCTCTAATAACTTCGTAATTACAAAATGTTTTGTTGTATCCACTACACTCGACAGTTTGCAACGAGTAGAAATAGCGGATATGTACGCACGGACTGTATTGGGGGCCAATCCGCGTATGGATAACGTAGCGATAAAATGTGCTAACTGGTCTAAGGTAGGAGGCCAGGTATTAGATAAGCCTTGCTCGTGTCTAAAATTATCAAAAGCTGCAAGTCCTGTTATGTGCGACGCATGTGTGTTTTTTGAAAAAGATGCCTCGAGTAACCGGTTCACTTCAGACTGCACAGCAGTCGGATACACTGATCGGGTACTACAGTTGGCCTGGATTCCGCTAATGGTGCTAAGTGCTTGAAACGCTCCCATTGCTGTCGAGAAAGAGAATCTGCAATATCATTACATTTACCGGGAATGTGTCGTGCTTTACATATAATGTTTTGTTTCATGATAAGGCCAAGTAATGGGCGTATAAGAGACATAACTCTTGTTGATTTGGAAGTAAACTTATTAAGCACAGCTACCAAGGATAGGTTATCGATTTGTAACACAATTTTGTGATGTTTAAAAAAGGTTCCCCATACAGAAAATGCTAAATAAACTGGAACTAGTTCCAAAAATGTCATATCTAGGAAGATATCGGCGTCATGCAAAGGCCAAATATCTGACCATTTAAGGAAAAGCCATCTGCCTGAATAATATGCCCCACAACCTAAGCTTGGAGAACCGGCACTATCAGTGAAAAGATTAAGTGTGTCGTTTGACAACCACATATTATGCGGAAAAAAGGATACTCCATTGTATTGATTTAAAAAATTCAGCCACATAGCCAAATCTAAGTGCATCTCTTGCGTTATTCTTATGAAATGATATGGCTTCTTTGCTTTACATAATGCATCGTAAAGACGTCTGTTAAATGCTCGGCCAGGCCGTATTGCTCGGCAAACAAAATTGAGTGACCCAATTAAGGATTGTAGCTCCCTAAGTGTTATTTTATGTCTAGCATTGATATTAATTAAGAGTGCTTTCAAATGTTGAAGTTTGTCATGTGGTACGCGTATCAACCTATTTGTGGTATCTATCTCTAAACCAAGAAACACTATACATTTGCTCGGCCCGGTTGTTTTTTCTTCTTTAATTGGGACACTTAAACGGGAACAGATCGCTCTAAAGGATGACATCATATGACAACAACCTTCATAAGTGTCAGAATAAAAAATAAAGTCGTCGAGGTATTTTGACAAAGTTTTATTTCCTGATTCGATAGACACTGCCCATTCAAGAAAAGAAGAAAACATTTCAAATAATCGACAGGATATGGAACAACCCATAGGCAAACACTTGTCGATATAATACTTGTCATTCAGTTTTATACCCATTAAGTCAAAATCACCCGGGTATATAGGTAAAAGTCGAAAAGCATTTTTTAAATCCATTTTAGCTAGAAAAACTGTTGAACCTATTTCTGCAATTTTATCAACTACCTGGTCAAATGATGTATACTGAACCGATGTATAAGCAGAATCAATGAAATCATTGATACCTCGAGATGGTGGGTATGATAAATGGGTTATAAGCCTCCAGCCCCCATCTGACTTGGGAACAACGCCAATGGGGGATACCTGGAGATTAGAAATGGGTTTGCTAGAAAATGGGCCACACATGCGTCCTTCCGAGACCTCGGTGTTTATTTTATTATGAATTTGATCAGAATGTTCATTTGCCGATACCATATTATTGCTACAACGACTGACACGAGGGCCAACATAAGGTATTCTAAAACCATTGGAAAAACCATTAATCAAAATTGTTTTATCTGATTTGTAAGGGTAGTCAGCTGATAGTGATTTAAGTTCTTGGAGATTGATTGGAGAGTGTCCTAAAGCCCATATGTCTAGGGTTCGATTGCCGGGATGAACTACTTTGAAAAGGTTGTCTGGGCGAGTAGTGAAACTGCGAAGGAGCATGAAATCGTGACGGGGGCATGGTTGATTGTGGGGGACGAAAGGGCGTCCTTGCAATCCCGCAGGTCAGCATTGAATGGGACCCACTGCATTTAATACATGTATGATTGTACTGACATGGGTGTTTAGAGCATGTTCCTTGGAAGTTAAAGTCATAACACTTATTGAAGTTATTAGATGTTGAACTAGCCGCCACAGAGGAAGTCGGCTGACTGCCGACCATATAAAATAACCAAAGTTCATTGTCAACTGTTGCCCAAGAACTAGCCGGGTCAAAACTCTTTTTTAGACGATACTGTTCGTCATAGGAACGAAATCCCAACCCCGGGTAACGGGAAGCACCTAAACGAACAGTAGAAATGTATTTCAATAATTCAGATGCTTTATCTGGATGGGCCGAAATATAAATATCCATAAATATTAAGATAGCATCTGTCCACTTTTCAATTGAGGAAATTTTGGTAGATTTAATTTCTTTGAGAAACAGCTCGCCATTTTTCATATAAAGTTGTTGCCCGTTTGAAGAGGGCGTGGTTGAATTCTCCAACAATGTGGCCAAGTCGATGTATTGACCGCTTATAATTTTTTGTTTAATGGCGGTTGAAACGCCAAAACTTAAGGGGGATGTAATACTGGATATGGGGGTTGGCTGCGATGGCACTGGAATAAGGTTTTGTACTGGCAGAGGCACCGTACCTGTATTAGTAGCAGCGTTCTCCGCTGCAGCTTCCTTCACATAGGGTTCGGCCGTCTGCTTGGCCTGACTTCTAGATCTCGTCTTTGCCTTTGCCTTTGGCATATTAATGGGCTTGGATATTAATTCCGAACGGATATAAAAAACAAAAGAAAATAAACAAAAATTAAAACGGTGGCAAATAGCTTGCTTTTTAATATATATATATATATTATGGTATATTAGTATTATATGATTGGTGAGGGTTCTGCAATGTAAACGTTCCATGTGGCTTGGAAAGGAAAAACACGTGTTTATTTTTAACCTACCTACCAGAACAAAGAAAAATTAAGGGGGTAACTTATAATCCATTTGAATCACATATAACAAAGAAGTTGTTGAAGACATCCTATGCGCAAAGTGAAAAACAAAACATAGCATGACTAAATAAATATAATTGAAAATTAAAAATACGTTAATTATAACAAATATCACGAATTATAAGAGATTGGATGATTTCTCACCTTGCAAATGGCTGAACGAAGAAAAGAGGGAGATAACCGGTACTTACATAAGATAAACTACGTGTAAGGGGAGACAAACCCAATATACTAACTGTAATATGTTAAGGCAAACATAGTTATCTTTCCTTTAATAAATGCACCTATATTTTAAGAAATAGTTGCTAATGTTTTTGGCGGCGTGTCAAAAGTAAAGTATAAAACTGAATATAAAGCAGAAAACTTAATAAAATATGCAAGCAAACTTACAACTGCAAATGAAAAGTTGACAATACAAAAATGCAAGTTATCACGTTTGTCATACAGGTACAAATGCAACTTAAATAAGAATTTTCTTGATTCCCTACATAGTTTTCTCTTACTCGTAAAAAAACGTGTAGACAACATATTTTTTTTTTTTTTTTTTTTTTTGCCAACTTTTTTCACAAGCAACCAAAAATATTCATACATTTTGTAATAATTAAATTTTAATACTATCCAGTGTTGTAATTTTTTTATATCTATGATCCCATAGACAGAATTTTTTGACGTTATATTAGCTGACGTCATATTGTGCAGAAAATGTTCATGCAAGGCTAGCTACCGGCGGTTACCATTGGTAATCAGCTGTGTTCCGCTTTTAGTTTAATGCACCATTGTTTGTTTTAATGCGCTGGTATTTTTTTTCATGTGTATGATTTAAATATTACATAAATGTTATGCATATTGAAATTATTTTTTAGTTTATTTATAAGGAATGATTGTATTTTTTTTTATCTCCTTGGTCATAGATGAAATTATTTGGTGCTTGCGCATGCAAAAGCCACTTCGCGGTTTTATGCCGGGGCACCAAATAATTTTATCTATGACCCCATAGATAGAAAAAAAATAAAATCATTCCTTAAATAATTTAACAGCAAATAAATATTTTACAGAAACATTTCTTTACTAAGCACCATATTTTAATATATGATTTCACAACGTTTCGATTCAGGTGAATAATGAATAATATGACTTGGGTAAAACAATATTCCATCCCACCTTTCTAGACCTAACCGTCTCGACACAAGTGAAAAAAGACATCTTCAACCTTTAGGGGATGGGGCTTCTCACCCGGATCACTTTGCATTATATTATATGCAATCTAGCTAAAAGGGATTGTGCTAAGATACAACATTATTTCGGTACATGTCTGTCAAGTTTTAATCACATCAATTGTTATTGAAAATGGTATGTTTCTTTTGCCATTGCTTCAGAAAATTCTCGTCAAGGTACATCATGACACGATATGCTTGTGAATATTGAGGGTGTAACAGCACTGTACCCTCTTGTACCATATAACTCACATCTTAACCCCCCCCCCCAAATATGTACTCATCACATATTTATATTTATTATACTTTTTAGTCTTTATTGCAGTAGAACCTCCTTTCTCTATTCAACAATATTGCAACACAACTAAAAATGTTACAGGTACAAACAGGCTGTTCTTCACAGTTGTGATGTTTTTGTCGTTGCATTAGCAATGTTCGCAACATAATCAAGTGTATAAATCTCCATGCAAGGATTACATGTTCTGCATTGCATTGTTGTATGTCCAAAATATGTCTTTCAAATGTGTCAGAGTGTTACTATGTCTCTCTGTAGTGGTACTTACTTTGCGGAACAAATAATCATACTCGCTCACACGCCACACATAAGCATTCCACGGTCCGTTTTCTTTATTACAAATGAATAAAGAGATACTAATTTTTCAATAATGATATATAATATAAAATATATTTTAACTAAATGTCGAAAAGCATATTTCAAAACATTTTCAATCTTCATAATATTTTGAAATCTTATACTCATTTATTCAGTATTTTATAAATGTCATTCGTTATATTTGCCCATTTGCCTGACATTATGATGTAATAAATCCCGATTATACTTACTGAATACATATTCTATCACGTAAACCTTTCATAATTTGTTGTATTTCCCCTAAATATATATATATTATATATCATGATGTGTATAAAGTGAGTATAAATGTATATTTCCATCTCCAAGTGTATCTATATTTAAATGATCTTAAAAATCACGTTTCAATTTCTTGTGCCTTTTATTATTCTGTAATTCCATGAGACAATAACAAGATAATTATGAAAAATATCTTTAACAACGTCTGTACAAAGCAGTAGTATATACAAAAATAACAATGATTATCACGAAGTAGTTATTGTATGGAGTCCTATTGAGATACCACCAAGTCTAAGTCCTGTAATACTGTGTTTCTACACTGCCTCTCGTATATCAGTTGAATTTTAATCCTTCAACAATAATCGTAGAAAAGCCACTTTTATGAATTGATTTTTGTGTTTTCATACAGTTCTAATGAAATTCCTTCCGATCCAGAACCTGTAATCGTAAAATATTAACATTGTTAGGTATATATTACAACTGATACAGTAAAACCGAAAAGGTAAATGGTTACGGACAAAAATTTGAAGGTGAACAAATATAAAGAACATAAGTAACATAATTTAAATATAATTAAATTTATAATAATGAAAACATATCGAACCATTTACAAATCACAATCTCAAAGAAAACAAAAATCAATAAATAAATAATAAAAAAAATAACAAGAGGCCCATGGGTCTGATACGCTCACCTGATAACTAATGGCTAGCTGATAGATTTCAAGAAGTCATAAATACTGAAACCCAAATGACTTTTTTCTTTATATCATAATGACCGTTGTATCAATACCTACAGCATTCTTATATACATGAGTATACAAAAACCTTATAGTTTTTGAGATAATGAACCATTTCGGTATTGTTTCGCATCTGTGACCTTGATCTTTAAACCCATAACCTTTTTTATACATCAAAATGATTGCTGTATCAATACCTAAAACATTCTAATATACATACCTATACAAAAAGTTTATAGTTTATCAGATAATTAACCATTGCGGTATTCATTTGTATCTGTGACATTGACCTTTGAACCCATGATTTTTTCTATACATTAAATGATTGTTGTATCAATACCTACAACATTCTAATATACATGCCTATACAAAAAGTTTATAGTTTTTGAGATAATTAACCATTTTGGTATTTTTTCGCATCTATGACCTTGACCTTTGGACCCATGACCTTTTTCTATACACCAAAATGATCGTTGTATCAATACCTACAACATTTTAATATACATGCCTATACAAAACGTTTATAGTTTTCGAGATAATAATTATAATCAGAGGTAAAAAAAAATAGGTCACGATCCTCACAATTTACCTTGACCTCATTTCGAAGATACTGACAAAAAGATGTCAAAACTGAAATCCCCATGTCATTATCCGGTCAAATAGTCAAGTTATAACAATTTGAAGCTATTTTTACGATTTCTTTCAAAATTAAACGCAAAAACGAGTAATCTATTTTTGGTCCGAATTTCACAAAATGAACAAACTATAGCCTTAAGACCCTAGGAAAGCCAAATATCACATCAGTTTTTTTTCTCCATTCAATACTTTCGGAGAAGAAGATTTTTTAAGATTTTTGCACCCCTAGGTCACCTAGACTTAGTTATGGTAGCCATGGCAACACCATGAACAAAAGCACCGGCCCATATATACTTCTCACCAAGTTTCATTGAATTCTGCCAAGTACTTTCAGAAAATGTGTTAACGACGCACGCACACACGCACACACGCACGCACGCACGCACACACGCACATATACACGCTGCGCCATACCATAAGCTCACATGACCTTTGGTCAGGTGTGCTAAAAATGAAACAACCACTACTCGTGTGTGATGTGGAGTTTTTATTCGATTATAGTTTAGCAACAGAAACACGAATCATCAAACAAATAAAGAGAAAAACGCAATGTGAACAGTGATTTCTAAATATCCTTACTTTTTAAAATTTTTTAAAGCTTTGATTCAAAAACAGATTGAAGAGAATGTGTAAAAAATAAAAGTTTTAATTATACATAAACTTCATGGTAATGATAGTAAATAATCAAAGGACAACAGTTAAAACACGTATATATTGACTAACTTTCTGTTTTCTCCAGCGATTGATACGTGTTTTGATTTTCTTCAGCTGTCGTCGATCCTAAACTTTCGTATGTGTCAACACCTCTGCTGAATACAAAAGAAACAACACCAATTTAACACATTTCAAAATTATAAAATCAATGTGATAGTTCCACTAAACTTCTAAAAAAACTATGTGTGTAAAATAACATATTTAAAGCTTTCTATATATATCTGCCGATATTATTTGTAACGCCTTCTCGTAATATGTAACTAACCTTGAAGTACAATATTGCTTAAACTACTTATATTGAAATACAATGCAAAATAAATTTCACAACAACTTGTTCAAAGCCATGCTAAAAATTATTTCAGTCTAAGGTATTACAGTTTCAAAAAACGAAAGTTAATTTATCGGTGGCTTTTTGATAAACAAAATGCACGGCATTTGAACTCTACTTACAAGTGAATTTGTTCGTGCTTACAGGAACATCTTTACGGATAAAGTTTCTCTTTTTCAATAATAATAATTGATTAATTGTGCTTTTTATTAAGATTTGTAACTCACCTCTCATTTTGATTTTCGTGGTCTGAAAAAGTTAAATGTATGCCATTTTAAAGTTTTAAAATAAAGTTTAAATTTATATCATTGTTAACAATTTCACAATAAAAAAAAGTGATTTTAAAATTTGACACCATATTATTATTTTAATCTGCTGAGCAGTTTACCATAAACAGTATTTTTTATAATGTAATAGATATTGATAATTCTGATAACGATAGATAATAGTTGAGATAAGAAATAATAGAATTATTGACCATAAAACGTCATGCGCGAGAGAGAAAGTAACATGTGTGATTTTTGGAAGGATCCCGCATTTATTTACCGAAAGTCTGTTGTTAATAAATATCCTTAAACTTTTATTATTAGATAATGAATAAATCAAACAACACAGGAAATAGGAACACATGACAACACAAGAAAAGTATTTTCTTAACTGCATACTGTTTCATATAAAACTGTTGACTGGATACTGTCAAAGACAAACATACTAATCGTGACACATGAACTTCCACCAGGGAAATGAGGCTTGGTGCTCCGGAAGGGTAAGCACCTCCTGTTAAGCTAGCTACACCCGCCACGTGTGTAATCAAAATTGTGTGAAAGGAACATGAAACTATGAGACGTCAAATATATCCAAGGAAATCCTGACACAGAGACATCAAACTTATCGACAATACTGTGATGACGACCATAAAATTTTGAGCGCCTTGATAAGCCTAGGCTTGCAATATCCCTGAGCCAACAATTTATTTGCAAGCAGCCTACTTCGTTGTTCAAAGTCCCCGTAGTGGGAACAAGCTCTACCATAGCGTATTAATTGGGAAACAAATACACCATAAGCAGGAGAAGCAGGTATATTGCTGCACAAAAAAGAAAAGTTGACAATATAAAAATTGAAGTCATCACGTTTGTCAATTTGTAAAGTTTCAAATGTAGCCTTTCGTGTGCGTCATAATTCAGGAATAAGTCTAAAGATGAAGCAGAACTTGAGGAATCAGTCGTGTTTTTTTATTATGGAAAAAATACCTGTATTTATTCCCTCGTATTCGGCTGTTCCTTGGTTAGTCTGAGATATGTCTTCGTAATGAGTTCTAAAGAAATACACAAACAAATTGCATTGATCACAAAGGAACAAGTATTTCCATTCTTTCTAACCAAATTTTACTTGACATTATTTCACAAATGTTTGCAATGACTCAAAGTAATAAAATAGTGATTTTCAGAAAGAAACTTGAAATTGCAAATAGGGTTTCCCACAATAACACACTGGAAATATTGAACAAGTATACAAGTCAGAAATATTTAGGGTTAGGAAAATTTTTATATTTCGATATGCTTGTGTAACTAAAGTATCATATAACATTGATTTATACTAATATATTAAACAAAATTAACATCTGAGGCACTATAAAGTCAGGTACAACAAAATGTAAGCGATGTACTTTTTTGTTTTCAATTCAAAGTGTAGTACAAATTATATATATGCTGTACACACAAAGAAAATGTATGTTGTGTTATGTGTTTCAACCGTATTTGCTGCAACTATAGGGAAGCACACCTTCACAACCGGATTATCCATGGTATCTCGCCCACAACTACCTGATTCGTAGGTCACAATTGTCCTTGACATTGATTGATATTTCATGTGTATATACTTACGCTATTTGTGGTTTTCCTTCACTTTTTTGACCTTCAAAAATCAATTGTAAATAAAATTAATAGCTTTATATATATTATGTATGCCAATTTTAATTGTATTTAATTGTGACAGGATATTATTATTAATGTCAAATAATAAAAAAGTAATGTGTGATTTTACAGCACGTCTTTTTAAGTGTATTTTGATTTGCAGTAAAATAAAAAAAAACACTTTGGTGAAAGTCATATTGTGTGGGCGTACAGTCCACAATTATGTAATTTTACAGCACATGTATTCAAGTGTATTGTGATTTGCATTAAAATAATCACACTTTGGTGTTAGTTGATAGTACAATAAAAACCATTTTCTCTTTATGACACTTCACAAAATTGTATTTATTGCACTGAATGCAGCTTTAAACAGTTAACGGTTAGAAAATATGGTTTAAGTAAAAGAACTTTTGGCAATTGAGTTCTTACAAAACTGAACGTTTTTTTATTTCGGGAAATTATATAACAATCATAAATTGACAAAATTATAATATCATATGACCGTAATAGTACACTATGAGACTGAAACAAAAATATCAATACCTCTCGAATTTAGTGAAGTTACCACAGTTTGATATTTTAGTGCATGGTGTAATATACCCGATTTCGTTTATCCAGTTTAACTTAATTTGACAGTTTTTAAGCTTTTCTTTTAAAATGCACATGGGTCAATCTTTTTGAGAGAAATTGTATTGTCTATTATTATGCATTGACTCTCATGGTTTATTAATGTTTTACATTTTCTCCGAAAAATTAATACTTTTGCATATCTTCGAAAACTGTAATTCGTTAATATCTTTAACTGACCAGAGTATAGATCTATTCAAATGTAAATTAATATTTAAGGTATACTCAAACACAAAGGTGGCAAATTAGTTAAACATCCCTTATAAATTTGAGATGATTTCTTATGACAATAATTCATGACATGATTTGTGTTTACATGTCTGTCATTTTGTCTCATCCATCAATATCGAAACCTTTTAAAAACTAAAATTATAAGTTTAGATTTATTACATATATAAATAGATATTCTTTTTATATTAAATACTAAATACCTGTTATTGGACTGTTATGTCCTCGCCGCCAAACTACAATGATAATAATGACGAATACCACAACAAGTATCACAATAACAACAGATAACGCTATAACAGGTGTGTTACTGACGCTTAGGCTGGCTTCACTAATACTATCTGAAATTAAACATCACTCTCAGTAATGTAGGCACTTGTTTTTGTCTTTTTTGATACACATATTCATATACATAGTAAAGGAAAACCCTGGTCATGTTAATTTCATGAAGTCTTAAAAAAATGAAACGACAAATCTAGAAAAAAAACAGGATAAAATCAAAACTATCATACACTTACTGTATGATGAGTGGTATTGATTCAAACTGTTATCAAATAATGAAGCTTCAATTTTTAATGTTCGCCAACACTTCCCAGTGAATGAAATTGCGGTAAATATAAACAATATTATCTTGTATTCTTTATTACAAACTACATTTAGAATTCATAAATCAATTAGGAATTAAATTAAAAACGTTTTATTTGCTCTATTATATAATTGCTGTATAGGTATCGGTATTTATTTATTTATTTATATTTACAATATGATTGTACCTGTCTTCGATGAAACATACAGAAGCAATTGTATTGCAATTCCCAATGAAAGACAATAAGGGTCATGACCCTTGATGTGTATCAATTTCCACGCAATATTACACCATGTCCTACACAGGGTGTCGCGTGGTGATCTGAGACAGGCCGATCTCGCATGGCTAAAATCCCTATGTCACACCAGCAAATATGGAAAAAATAGCGTCAAGGTACAAAATGTCTATTAAAAGAAAGAATTGTCTTCGCCTCTCATAAAATTTGGCACGCGCCACACTATCTTTCATTACCCATTGAAATACCATGATCAGAACGTCATTTCTTAAATAACATTTTCAGTTAATCAACAAATTTAAAACAAAACAAGAATTTTTAAAAATATGACTGATCCTTCCTAGTTAAAAAAAGGTATTCTGGTCTTAATTCACTTATTAATTTATTTTTGTAAATGATTGATCTTGAGCACGGCATAACTTTATACCTTTTAACACGCCTCTAACCAAGACTATTACTGAAAGATAACTGCTGTTTCCGTTTTCATTCATTGAATATATCCTAATCTGATAAGTTGTTGAAGGAAGCAAATCGTAGATTGTCTCCGAAAAGTAGCTACTGCTTTCATCATCTTTAACGAGGATTTTTCTTATTGAATCTGACAACATATCTTTAACTAAGATCACAAATGTTTGAGGATAGCCCCCGTCAAATCCTCGCTCCCATTTCAAAGAGATTGAATTATACCCCGTCGCAAATACACTCAGATTTCTAGGATGCTCAGGTGTGGCTAAAATGAAAATAAAATACTATTAATACTAAATACAATATATTTCATAATGATATCCCAGCAACATTTTCCAATAATAGTTTTAATTGATTTTTAGAACATTAAAAATTTAAACTCCAGGTTAAACGTTTTGGAATGCATCCAATTCAATATCTAATTTTATTGGTTTGACTGTGTATATTATAAAATTACTGATAAACATGATGGTTGATTCAAAGTTCTACTGCCCAATTCTTAATCCTTTATTATAAATTGATACAATTATACAGTCGAGCCTGCCTTAAAATCATCTCTATTTGCTTAACAAGGTCAGTAAAATATTATTCCAATTGATCCTTATTCGTTCTAATTGAATCTGTATATAAGGGCTACTTATGTATTGCGCTCAAGTTGATTGGCTCCAATTGTTCACATATAAACAGTTTTGACTGTATCTCTAAATGTAAATATAATTATGCAATTGACCATTTCATATCTAGTGTATAAGAATTCAAGTGTTTGCATAAAAGAATTCAAATTATCTTTTATTTGCATGTAAAACATGTTAAAAATCAATATAATCTAACAAAGTATTTTGCCAGAACATACTTACCACCAGAAACTATTTTGAAGTTGTATGACGATTGTAATCCGCCATTATTAACAATAATTTTGTAATTTCCAAAATGGTAATTTGATAACACACTTATTATTAATATAATGACCTGACCATTAATTTTGACATATTTTCCATAGAAAAATTTTTCAACAATCTCATTCATTAGTTGATATCTTGTTAAACTTGAGTTGGAAACTTGTTGACCATTACTTATATTCAACCATACAATATCACTCCATTTTGCCGGAGGATTACTATAGAATGGAATTTTTATCATGAATTTCTTGCCAATGTCTCCCTTTTTACGAACATCGTCTATCCGAAATTTTGCCGACACTATGAACAAAAAAGAAAACCAAAGATATTAATAAGCTCGATTCTAGTATTATTTAAGAATTGTCTTAGTGTTTTGTGTGTTTTAGGAGTTGGTAAACGACGGGGAAACACGCGCAAAATGCATAATCTGTATAACATTTATGTTTTATAAACATTTTTATTCATAAAACCCGGTGCTTTTACAGATAAGGACATTGTTGATGTTTCCTTGACATTTCCTATACCAATATTTTTCATGTGCTGTTTTGGGACCTGCATTTGTTCAAAAGAGCAAAATAATTATATTATTTGAAGTTCTATAGCTACTTAGTGCATAATTTAGCTTCAAAAATAATTTACAGCAAACAATACAATCTCGCAATACAAACAGAATCATAAGTCGAAGACACATGTTTTTTTGTACCAATACAAAGAAAGGTCGAAATTGTCTCTACTTTTATATCGTATTACTACGTTACTTGTAGTTGGCGTCACAATTCTGCACGATCTCTACTGACGTTATTTCCAAAATTATTTTTACCGGTTATTAATTTAAGAGTAAAGATAATAGACTATCGGATATGCAGACTTATATACCTGTAGCACCAATAGTACTTGCGAAATGTGAAATACCTTTAACATCAAAATATAAAGATCCTTGCTGAAGGACAGTTGGTTGTCTCCCTTGAATTCCGTTTTCAGCATTACAATAGTATCGCCCAGTATCTTCAAATGTTACTTTAGGTATTGTTATTTTTCTGTTATTCGATGACAACATCCCATTAAAATCTGTGCGAGACCGTACAAGTGTATTGCCTATATACTGAGTCCACCCATGATATGTGTAATTTGTAGAAAATCCATCAGCATTACAAGTAAACACAACGTTTGTAGCATTCTCTGTTGTATTTTGTAAAGTAACTGTAACGACGGGGGGATCTGAATTGTAAAAAAATACAATTTTTTAGTTCCATTATTTTACTGCATAAGTTTTAACAAATAAGATAAACGGTTTAATTAGACATTACGTTATGTATACACAACGTTTTACTCACTTGGTGTCAAAAAAGTACCATGATATAAAGTGATATTTTAATTCAAAATGCTTTAATGTCAATAAAAATCAATAAAAATGAACTATTTTCTTCAAACAATTGAAAACTTGAAATCAAATATATTTTTAAATCAAAAGATTTATATCTCAGAAATATTTGATCTATAATGGAAAATATACAAAATAACAAAACAGTTGTTAGAGTTTGATTTTTTAAATAATACGGGTAACTAGAAAAAGCCAGCCCTAGGCAAGATTAAGGTATGATATATCCTAACGATGTAGAATGTATGAAAAAGTATTGTTGATAAGTTTGATGTCTCTGTGTCCATGATTGTCCTGGATATATTTGACGTCTCATGTTTCTTTAACACAACTTTGACTACACACGTGGCGAGTGTAGCTAGCAAAACAGGAGGTGCTTACCCGTCCGGAGCACCTGGCCTTACTTCCTAGGTGGAAGTTTACGTGTCTAACCTGACTTTTCAGTTCAAAAGTTTTTATTTTGCCTCTGGATTGTGATTCGGACATAGATTATTATGTTTGTTTTTGATTTTTGATTAACATAAAACAGTGGGCGATATAAAAATTTCATCTTAAAGATCTGAAAATGCAATCTGAATGACTCGTACATCTTGACACATATCTTGCTCTTGTACATTCATCAATATAGACTCAAATCATACCCGTTCTAGAAAAGCCTGGAAATATTCTGCATATGAACTCCATAGAAAATTTGTGGAATTGTAGAATACCCTATATCAAAGTATACTACTTCGAAGTACCTGGAGAGTCACTGTTATATGGTTACAAGAACCAAGTGCAAAGAACTTTCTGAGAGTATGCCATGAAGTTTAATGTCCGTCATCAAAGTAAGAGGAGCATTGATTAAATACTAATCTCATTTATGCTTTTACTGAATAAAAGCTGTTTCTCATAAAATAAATCACACTAACTCTTTAGTTCTTCTTTAAAACAAAAACATGGGCGGTGAATTTTCTTTTTGATATTTACAGGTTGTGTTTCGTTTTTAACAGACATGTATGTTTCCTCTTATTATAAAATGACACAACCTAAATTGTCAGCTTCAAAGTTTTTATTTTGCTTTGCCATTTTAGTTTGGACATGGATTGGTATGTTTTTTTTTATTTTATTGATGTGACATAAATGAATGTCAAAGATATTAATGGAGTGGAAATTGTCAGTCCCAAAATATTGTAATGTTTAATTGATAAATGTCCCAAGAGTTAGCCACATAATAATCTTAAAAATAATCTTTTGTAATTATCTTTATTAACATGTTTCTTAATACTTACAATATACAATGACTGACACAGATTTACTGGATACAAAATTCCCTATTCCAATAGATGTAACTCTACATATATACTTACAATATACAATGACGGATACAGATTTACTGGATACAAAGTTCTCTATTTCCAGTAGATGTAGCTCTACATATATATACTTACAATATACAATGACTGACACAGATTTAGTGGATACAAAGTTCTCTATTTCCAGTAGATGTAGCTCTTCATATATATACTTACAATATACAATGACTGACACAGATTTAGTGGATACAAAGTTCTCTATTTCCAGTAGATGTAGCTATATATATATATACTTACAATATACAATGACTGACACAGATTTACTGGATACAAAGTTCTGTTTTCCAGTAGATGTAGCCCTACATATATATACTTACAATATACAATGACTGACACAGATTTACTGGATACAAAGTTCTGTCTTCCAGTAGATGTAGCTCTACATATATATATACTTACAATATACAATGACAGACACAGATTTACTGGATACAAAGTTCTGTATTCCAGTAGATGTAGCTCTACATATATATATATATATATACTTACAATATACAATGACAGACACAGATTTACTGGATACAAAGTTCTGTTTTCCAGTAGATGTAGCTCTACATATATATACTTACAATATACAATGACAGCCACAGATTTACTGGATACAAAGTTCCGTATTCCAGTAGATGTAGCTCTACATATATACGTATCAGTCTGATTTCTGTCTATATTGCTGAACACTAATGTAGCTGAGGTCCCTGTACCAGATGTCTGGACACTATTTCTTCTGTACCATTTAACTGTCGGTGTTGGATTACCAACAGCAGAACACGGTCTACTTCGACTAGAACCTTCCTCTATTGTAATGTTTGTAGTATATAGAGTTATAATTGGTGTATCTGTAAAAGAAAAAAGAAAAATATAACAAAATAACAATATCATTAGGAACATGACTTTTCCCATAATATAATGCAAAAAAGTGAAAAGCTTGTTATGAGAAATTTGGGGATTTTTAAAAGTAATTTTAACATTGATGTCATTATCTGTAAAGTGAAAACAAAATAACACTGGCTGATTGATATGTTGTAAATCTTGTATTGTTAGCATTGACATCCTTTTTAGCCCTATTTTCCCATCAAATCTTTTTGCAATCTTACTATTCCCTTATTATTTCAAGGTGTGTAATCAAAGAGTCATTTCATCAGTTTTTATTTGCGAGGTAGCATTAAAGTAAAAAAGGCAAGTGACTTTTAAGAGCTAAGAATTAAATCAGATTTTAGTTCTAAAAAATTAACAGTTTTCAGGATTCTCAGTCAAAAGAAAATAACTCCAAAAATCAACATGAGTTATGTTATGCGCCTCTTCTATCAATGTTGAATCTTTACACCAAGATTCATGATATAAAGCTTCATAGTTTTGGAGAATAAGTGCAGTGAGGAAATTCCACACCGACGAACAGAAAAATGGAAGGACAGAAACTTCAATTGATCTAACTAGTAGTATATAATTACTTTTGCACTTAGGATTCCAAGAAGTGTTTATTATACTGAAAAGGACTTTATTTGTCAAGTAATTTTATGTGGACGTGGACAGAAAATAGAGCAATGGTGTTTAACATTCCAGTCAAGATTTTTTCATATATATTGAGCTGGTCATTTCTTGGATGCTAGAAAAAACCAAAGTACCCAGATAGTAAACTGACAAACTAACATATGCTAATTGATATTTGAATCTAGGCTGTAAGAGGCGACTTGATTTCCTAGTGTGTATATTATAAGTTATACAGGGCTTTGGCAGGTTACACGGCCCCATGTACCACGTCAAAGATTTATGTACCCTGAGCCGCAGGGTGACAAAAAGCTACAAATAAATAGAGCCATGTATTTTCTTATAATAAAAACAGAATACATTGTAAAAAATAAAGTAGCATTGCGCTGTGATTTTTTGATTAAACAATAGTTCTATTATATCAATACATCACCAGCTATAGGTAAATTGGCAGAAATCAGGACAGTGTGGAAGTAGAGGTCTTTAATATGCAATGCCTGTTTGACATGGCACATTAGTTTCTAGAGTCTCTCCTTAATGGCCCCATTACATTCACTTCTAAATGCCGAGTGCTTTGCGAAACAAAGTCACTACCTAGCTAATTTCAATTCATGGACATATCAAGCCATGGTTCGAACACAAGACTTCCCACATTTATACTTACACTGAACATTCAGTACCAATCTATTAGAAATTATAGCTGGTGGTCTCTGTGTTGTATATCCGTTTGACACTCTACACTGTATCGGTAATCTATCATGGAAACTTTGTAATGAGGGTATGGTATATGTATCTGCTGTCTGTCCAGCTATCACCTGATTGTTTACAATCCACTGGTACGCTGTGTCTGAAGGATTACCGGGTGTCGTGTTACATTTCAGAACTCCCTGAGTATTCTCTACCCAAGGAAAACTGGTACCAGATGTTTGTAATGTTGGAGTTGGAGGATCTGAAATAAATAATCATTGTATATAAAACATCAAAAAATATCCTTTTAGGCTGTCAGCAGCACAATAAAGTTTATACAATTTAACTGATCTTCAAATTCAAAACGAGGCTAATAATGTGACTGGCAGAAGAAAATCACACTTTTTTCAACCATAGATGTGTTTATTTATGATAGAGTACAAATTGTTGATACATACTAATTAAAATTAACCGTTACATGGTGTCATTAAGGAATGTTACCTTTTAAAATCCAGAATCAATAAAGTTAGGAGAGTATTAATATGCCTGTTTCTCTCCTCTCGCTACTGTTTATTCAACCACTAATCGGTTAGTTAATATAATTAAATAAGTGTATATTCTAGGTGATAACAGTTGTTGGATAATAGAAATCAGAAAAATAGGTAATGATACTTAATTACAAATAAGTCTTAGTATGATATAAAAGGAGTTTTAAAAATAAATAAATACATAACTAATCAAAAGTAAAAAAAAAACTAATTTATTATATTATATATAAATTATTATTTCTTGATGGAAAAAACCAAATTGATTATTCAGATTTTGTCTTCTATAAACAACTATCTTTCGGTTACAGTATTTTGGTTGTTTTCCAATTTTATTTCTATGAGAATTGTAAAAGCAGCAACATTCAAGACAATATTTAAATAAAAATTCTGATAAAATTTTAACAAACTATAAAAAAGATAAACAAGAAAAAGATTTTATAGATATTAGAAACTGCAATTTGTAAGTATCAAGATATCATTGTACGAGTTTTGACCAGAATATGAATATCATCATTGAATTGATAAAATTTATTATAATTAGGATCAGAATTTGTCTTTTAATATATAAAGAACAGTATGACATGTAAAATGTATTTAACCATACTATTTGATTATGCAGTCATTTCTTAGCCAATGAAGATTATCTTTTACACAGAACTGGTTCATAGGAAAAAATTAACAGGATCATCTTGTAGATATAATCGGATATACAACTGAATATTACAATAAATAAATAAATAAAATATCTCAAGAAATAACAATACTATAATTGTCTAAATTTCCTGCAAGTTAAAATTTGAAATTTCTTAAAAACTAAGGTATACTCCCTAATGCAAAGTATTTCATTAGCTTAATTTGGTAAAATATATTTTGGTCCTTTGTGTAGCTTTTCAACATAATGAGAAATTTCTATTCTGAAACGGCTGTCTAGTACTGTAAAATTAAAACTAAATCTTTGACATATTTTGAAATAATAGCTAAATTAATGATAATATAACACCCCTGTTTTTAATGCACAACGCAGTTTCTGAGCAAGATGTGACAGTATTACAGTGTTGGCCTCGTTTTATTCAAGTCAATATAGTTATTCACCAAATGTGACTCTCCTCTATTATGCCACTGTTGTACTGTTATATTCAAAGTAAATCTTAAATAGTTTACACCATATCACAATAAAGAACAGTATGGCATGTGATATGGATTTAACCATGCCTTATCTATGTAGCCACTCGTGTCAACAAACATTATGTTCATAGGAGCATTTTGTAGATTTAAAGGATATAAAACAGATCACTACAATAAATATTAAATAAAATAAATAATGTTAACAAATAATAATACTTACAATAAACAGTAAAGTTTACAGATTTTGTTCTGGTATAATTAGTTATATATGGATGCTGTACAGTACATGTACACGTTTTCCCATTAAGGTTTTTGTCTACTTTTAATTGTACATATGAACTAGCCAATGTTCCACTGTTGTTTGGGGTTCCTGTTTTTCCTTCACATGACCAATTGATCGTAGATAATGGATAACCACCAGACTGTTGACAGGTTAATGTTATATCATTGTCACCTTCATACAGAATTGTTCCAGTGGTGTATCCTGTCAGAGTGGGTTCTACAGATGGAACATCTGAAAATCATTCCAATTTGATATATTAGTACATGTATATGCAAACAAAAAAAAACCAAACAATCAGCTACGATTGCCTACATATTTTGATAAAATGAAAACGAATTCAACGACAATATATAATATATGTACTATAACTATTCATCCAAATTATCTACTGCATTTAATGCATATGATAAAAATTCAAACTTCGCTTAAAGATGTGCCATTTCAAACTGCAAAATCACTTTCTATTCCCACAAATCCACATTTCACATGAACTGTAACTAACTATCTTCACAATGTTAAATTGATAAAAACACACAAAAGTGTAGTACTCACAATACACATCTAGAGTAAGTTGCTGTGATATTACCGGTTGTCTCCCTTATATCTTTATTTTGCGAAAATAGCAAAATTTACCCCCCCCCCACCAAAAAATAAAATAACCATGTTTACATTAAGTGATCGAAAACACCTGACGAACCCATATATAGTACTCACAATAAACATCTAGTGTAACTGTTTCTGATGTTACCGGTTGTCTCCCTTGTATATTTACTGCTGAACACTGGATAGTTTTTACACCACCTCCTCTAGTAGCTGTTATAGTTTGTGTCACTGTTGTTACAATCAGACCATCATTCTGTGTTTCTTGTCTCTCTGTCTTCTGTGCTTTAGTAACACCAGTTGTAGTTACAGTTATATTAGCTTTAGGACGACATCCATCAGTTATACAATAAAATGACTTTGGTGTATTTTCATATATAACAATTTTATTTGGATATCCAGAATCACCATCTATAATCACATTGCTTACTGGAACTGAAATAAAAAAAATATGTGTAAATATAGAAGGTCAAATGTAGTACAGGGTGTTTTCAGAAAACATGTCCTTACTTTAAAGACATTTTCTGTTTTTTTGATTGCGCACCGAATCCGCGCATCCAGGGGAGACTACTCTGTTTACGTTATTAAATATGTAAGTGGTGCGACATTTGAAATGCAGGGATATACTAGCAGTATACGAAGATCGACCGTAGCAACTGTAAACATCCGGCTTTCTTTTAATCAGTATTCGGCAATATAAATCGTATAAATCGTTAAATTAGTGATCAAAATGCCTTTTAGAAGAAAAGGGCGGCTTATTAAATTCTCAATGAAAAAAAAGCGAGAAGATACTTTCTGTCTGCATGATTCAAATGAAGAAATATGGTCCAACTTTTGATGACATGGTTGAACAAAACTGTTATATTTTTTTCTTTTCATTGGAGTTTTTGAATTCCTATAGATTCGCAGCTATTTTAATGATAATTAGGAATCTATTTTTAATATCCAGATTATAAAACATCGATTAATATTGTAAATAATATGTAAAAATATACTTTGTTTTGTGTATTGTCAAGAATCTGGCGCTAATATTTGATAACCTGAAAAGAGAAAATCTTTTTTTTTCAATTTTTTCAATGGAAAATTTAAAAAAATCATGGGGGTAGGGGTAATTTTTTATTTTTAAATCCGAAAATACCCTGGTGACCTTATCAATTTTTCTTTGTTTTTGTGAAGTATATAGTCTGGTTAAACTTTTGGCAGATATTGAATGGTAGATTTTTTTGTACATGAAAATGTATGGAATTTTTTGTTAAAAAGGCGGTAAAATAAGCACTTTCTCCAATGTATTTTTTACCAATTATTTTAATAAATGTGTATTGAACTGCCAACTTTGACATTTTTTAACATGTTAAATATGGGTATTATTTTGCTGTTAATAACATTTTAATAAATTTCTTGAGTTTGTTTGAGGTTGACTTTTGAAATTATACCGATTTTTGGGTAAAAATGCAAAATCCTTGAAATACTGCATAAATTGAACAAGAGTTGATGAAAAATTACATGCTGTGAGCTACCATTTTTTGCATATTTTTGTTTGCATGTTCATATAGAACAAACAGTGAAAAAATTAGTTTGTTTTGAATGGTGGTTCTATTTTATAGCATATGCCTTCAGGAGAGAAATAAGAAATATTTCTGTTGATATATGTGGAAATGAAACTAGAAACATAAGGCCAAAGTTATGACCATTTGCTTACATGAAATAAAATACACGAGAAAGGTAATCTCACTGAAATTTGTTAAAACATGAGCACAATAAACTAGTCATAGTTTACTTTTGTGAAGTCATAACTTTGCATGGCCCCCACACTCACCAGATTTTAATCCTTTAGACTTTTCCTTGTGGGGTTACCTCAAAGATCGTGTATATTTACCCGTCCCATCGACTTAAGTGAACTTTAATTTGCCATCAGGAGAGAAATAAGAAAGATTTCTGTTGATACATGCGAAAATGAAACTATGAGTTTTAGAGAGAGGATTAAATTGGTATTGGACAACAAAGGTGGTCATCATCAATTGAGGTAAAGATGACTGACATTATTATAAAATAACATTTTTGTGCATATCATGAAAAATCTTGATTTTGATATGCGTAGCTGGTTGACTACATAATACAGTGTTCAACCTTAGGTAATATCCTAATAAAATTGTACAGTGATAAGCTTTTCATAAATTTAAGATTTTATATAAAGTGTTTATTGTTATCAATTTTATAAAGACGCAACGTGGGGGCATGTTTTCTGAAACACCCTGTATATATAGGATCTTAGATGAATCTTATTAAATGAATTCAATAATAAAATATGTCATGAGCCTTGACATATTAAACCGTCACTAGTCTAACAATCTGTACATCAAATAGCTCAAAATATTAAGACACGACAAAAATGTTATATATAAAACAGCTGATCTAATATAAATGTAAATATCATCCAATTTAGGCCAGTAAATTAATATGTGAAAGTTTACACACAATTCATTAATGACAACTGATGACGAACGGGGATACTTGTAGATGGAAATAGCTGATCTAATCTTTTGACTCAGGTGATCTAAAATGACAAATAACAGTATGTGTGTTTAAACTTCTGAATATTTTCCGTATCCAAGATGGTTATCCCAAAAACAAATGAAAATCCTTCAAGACACTAAAAATAGACTTCAACAGTTTTTCAGTTTTCACATGATGTCACAAGGTGCCGACCCTAAATGATGTTTACATCAATTGAGATCGTGCGTAGCCATGGGAGTCGCTCTCAGATCAGTAATTGGTAAATAAACGTGTTTCCTTGGCAGCATGTTTGGCTTACATTGTAATATTCTGGCCAGTTTTTGTACCAGACAAATTATACAACCGTGTAATGAATGCTACCCAAACTTTTGTTTTTTACGCACATGTCACCAAGAGCAAAAACGAAGCAAAGTAAATTAATAAGAGTGCATCATGAACACTGTAATGATATTTTTTTCATGCTTTAACGCAATCAAACACACGGAAAGTGATCACGTCACATTCAGTTGATATTACCAGGACACGGGTACCTATGTTATATGGAAATATTTCATCAATTATCAAGAGAGTTATAAGTGATTTACTTACTTCTATATAGACAATGGAATTTCTAGAAAGGTTCCAGAATAATTTGGAATATTTAGACGGATATTTAGTAGAAGCTGGTCATCTGGCCCTTTTACTGATTTGACCCAATGACTAACTCACCCCGTGCACATTTGTCCCTTAATCAACTTGTCCTCATATTTTACTGAGATAGATTGATATGTCCGTGTCATAGTATATTTAACTTAATTGTATTGACAGCAGCTGTATATAAAGTGAAAGAAATAAAACATTATCTGTGTTGTACTATTTACAAAAACAATTCCGAATATATTAATTACTCTGCCATTATATTGAATGTAAACACATTGCAGTATTTAAGCAGATGACAGAAAAAACATACGAGTTATAAAGTTCAACCTAAAAAGCAGAACTTCTTCTCTGCATTTCAGAGTATTTTATATAATTTGTTTTATATACAGTGTTTTAACAACACCTGGATATGTATAATTAATTAAAGGTAACTGATAGTTCTGAATGAATCATAAGGTGTCGAAATAAGTCTACAAAATATTGATAAAGTTATTTTACATACCTGCCACAGTAAGTGTGTATTCAGCATTATTACTAGTTCCACCAAATTGGCTATCACATCTCCAAACTATGTTGTTCTGACTATTTGTCATCACATTAGCTGGTATTGTCAGTTTATAAATGGGTCCTGGTTCACATGTATACTGATATTGTTGATCTGAACCATTCCCAATGTTACATGTACTTGTGTAATCTATATATGCTAGAATCGTACCACTTCTTCTCCATGATATTGATTTTGCGAAGCCACTAGTATCTTGTGGATTACATGTTAATGTAAAAGATTCACCAGCTGCAGCAAACTCTAATGATCCTGTCAGTGTCCAAACTGCTTCTACATAAGATAAATATAATTTAACTGTTATTTATTTGTTATGTTGATAGTAGACATTTTTCACTTCGATATACTGCCAACTCTGACGGTATACGCTATACGGTTGAGGGGTCGATTCAAAAGTCTTAGTATAATTATATCTATACATTCACGCCTTCTCACGCTTTTTAAAAAAAATTCTAATATTAAAACCAAATAAGAGTTTCTTTCAAAATTTATTTGGAAAAAATTCCATAAACAGTTGAATCAGCGAGACTATTTATCACTTTTTTTGTAGTATGATCTCTTTTTTCCAACGAAAATCATAATTGTACTGACTACTTGATATAATTAATCAAATTGACCGATGTAAAGCACTATAAATTTGGTTGTGTGTTTAATAACGTATTGCCACAAAATAAACATGCGCCCACAGAGTAAAAAGTGACTTATTATGTCAAATGTACATTTAATGTTAAGGGTCATTTAAGTAGGAAAATTCAAGTGAAAACCATTTGGTTGAAAAGCGTGAAAGAGGGTTATAATTATGAAATTACCTACAAAAGTGTAAAGATTTATAAATAAAAATAAAGTAGGAATTGATAATTTAAGAAATTTTAAAATATTTGTTGCATTTTTTAAAGAAACTTGTGCAAAAATACACGTGTTGGGGAAAAAAGCTTACACCTTGTATAACGAATTGATTTTAAAAAATGAAAAGATATTAAGATAATCAACGTCATAGAGCAGTGCAAAGGGGGTAGAGTTTGTTAAAGAAATACGAGGTTTTTGAAAACTCGACAATTTACGGTTGAGGTTTTTTATGTTTTGTTTTCCTTTTAAAAATGCGTGTACCAGGCGTGATAGTTGATATTCTAAGGCTACCAACGATCCAAGGGAAGATTATAAAAGCTAAGTTTGAATATTACTTGATTATTGCTGAGGCATATTCGGCTTAATATAGTTCAACAATGTTGAAACCAAACAATATTTACCTCGATTTAAATAGAACAGTATTGTGTGACCGTGCACTTTTAGTGACTTGCTGTATTTTGGATTAGTAGTGGCCTTAGAATATAAATATCACGCCTGGTACACGCATTTTTAAAAGGAAAATAAATCGTAGATAACCTCAACCGTAAATTGTCGAGTTTTCAAAAACCTCGTATTTCTTTAACAAACTCTGGCCCCTTTGCACTGCTCTATGACGTTGACTATCTAAATATCTTTTCATTTTTTAAAATCAATTCGTTATACAAGGTGTAAGCTATTTTCCCCAACACGTGTATTTTTGTACAATTTTTATAAAAACATGCAACAAATATTTTAAAAATTCTTAAATTATCAATTCCTTCTGTATTTTTATTTAAAAATCTCCACACTTGTGTAAGTAATTTCATAATTTTACCCCTATTTCACGCTTTTCAACGAAATGGTTTTCACTTGAATTTTCCTACTTAGATGACCCTTAAGCGTACATGTACAATGTCTAGAGGGTCCTACAATTATTATTTTTAAATGTTGAATACTTGGCAAAAAGAGTTCTATTTTCTATTGTTGGTCGGACCAAACAGTGACTCAAGCGTTAACATGCACTGCTAGACATTGTGTTTGGGTATTTATACGAGATTGCATGGACAAAACTTCATCATAACATGCAATTGTCATAAAACTAAAGAGCAAAAATACAAATTAATTTTTAATTAATCATATTCTGCATTTTATGAAAAGTAGAAAAATGTTTGATAGTGTCAGCATTTTCTGAAAGATGAAATTCGTTAACTCTATCTTGTTCTTACTCGGTAGGTTCGCGTTTTTATTTTGTTACATTTTAATATTTTATTTCTTTTTATTATTATTTTTTTGTATTTTTTTTTTACTCTAGACTACTTTCCATTTTAAACGACAATGTGACATTTGTTTGTGTTGTTGCTGGTTGCTTTACAGCTGATGGCGCTACTATCCATCATTGCATGATGTATCTAGGCTTGTCAGTTCTCTAACTATATTACTTCTGTCATTAGATGTTGCCGATTGTCCTTGCCTCTTTTTTTTAATATCATACAAGTAACAGTGGACAACACTAATCTAATTCGTAATATAGCTTGTGTTTTTTTTATCAATATCACTCACAACAATTTCAACTGGGAGAGACTACGTTACCATTTCTTTCCTTCCCACTGTAGGCATGGTTTTAGGTAACAAAATATATTCTTCAAAACAGAATTGGATTGTCATAAAATCTCCCGCTTTTCTAGATGAAGAAAGAAGAAGTCATCCCTGTAGAATATTCAAGGGATTAAAGTGTTGTATAGAATATTTAACGATATCTGACGTCATCCGCGTTTAATAATTAAAAGCTTAATGAAATATACTCCTGGATTAATTTGTAGAAGACCAATTAGTAATAACCATTTCCGTATTAAACTTAATGTATCAACAAAATAAATTACATCTTTTGAAATGACCCCCACTCAACTGTATACCGTATACAGTCAGCGTTAGCAGTATAAGACATTTCCCACTTCGATATACTGTTAACTCTGACTGTATACGATATACTGTTAGGGGGTCGTTTCAAAATTTTTAATGTCATCAGATGTATACATTCACGCCTTTTCACGCCTTTTCCATCCATTCATATATAAAGCCGGCTAGAAAATTCTTTGAATCCCTTCTCAGAACAGTTTAATCAGCGACACATTAATCAATAATCAGTTTTGCAGTAGTATGATATCTTTTTTCCATCGAAACCCACAAACTGACTGCTTCATGTGAATGTATATCTTTGATCGGTGTAAAGGATGGCGTGTTTGATAATATTGGCACAAACAGAACATTGGCACAAGGAGTATACAGTCGTTTATTTTATGGTACGATAAATAAGTCAATAATATTACGATTTATATCATTATCTGACTTATGTTAGCAAAGATAATAAAATATTGTTTTATCTTCTTTACGTGCATTGCTTTCACTTGTATCGAGACATTACCAGCCATAAATGAAAAGGAAGATTTCAATTTTTGTAGCGTTCTTAGTTTATTGAAAAACAAACGTTATTTTGGCCTACAGTACAACTGGACATTTTAATTTTAATGTTATAGTATCTGGAGGACTCTATTCCATTCATTTTCAAAAAGTACTTGGCAAACTGCTATGTTTGGTCGGGACAAACCGAAGTTCAAACACCCAGCAATCGCCATGCACTGTTGGACATTGGACTTGAGTATTAATACGAGATTACACGAGCAAAGCTGAATCTGGATATACATTTCTTCTAAATCTTTTATTTATTTTTTTTTTATTTTAAATACAATACATGTAAAGTTGGCACCGTTAAGTCATTTCGTTATATAGCGGGTTTTTGCGACATCAAAATCACACACAGCAATACCAACTAGGAAGAATGACTTTACAATTTCCTTCCGACTAAAGTATTCTGGGTGACAAAACGTATCCTTACACACATAAACATTTAAATAAAATCACCAGATTTTCAAAATAAATAAAGAATAATTTACAAAGTTCATCCCCGTAGAATGTTCAACAGTGATATAAAATTGTACAAAATACTGCTTGACATCTGACGTCATCTACCATACAAACATAAAACCGTATTGTGAATTGTGAACAACCTTAAGTTTATTTTGTAGGAGAAAACTTATGAATGTTTTACTAGTAAATCATCTTTGTATTAAACTTTTATGTATCAACAATATATACGTTCAATAACATCTTTCGAAATGAACCCCGCATAACCGTATACCGTATACAGTATACAGTCAGAGTAAGCAGTATATCGAAGTGGGAAATCTCTATATTGAAGTGGGAAATGTCTAGTATGCCCTTGTCAGGATTGAACACAAACGTTGTATGATTTAAATGGTTTTATTAGATTTGTGACACTGAACATAAATATGCTTAACCCTTAAACTGCAAAATCGGTCCTAAATCGATGGTAATAAACTTTCAGTGCATAAATCGGCCGTGAGCCGTTCGAGAAACTGTTCAGTGTCAAACGTTTTACTGCGTAAAATTACCAATTCTTTAGATTTTTTCAAGTAGTTTGACGTCATTGCGAAGTGGCGTCTAAATGGTGATCCTGTTGACAAGAGTTTATCCCGATGCTCGCATGAAATAATCATGAACCCTCCACGTATTAGGCATAGGGAAATTTTTACAATTTAGTTCAGTCATTTAAACTATAAAAAAACCCAAAAGATGTCAATTTGAAAAAACAAAAATCAGGAAAGTTAAATCTAACCTTTCTATACATAACTGATGTTATATTTTAACACCTACTGTATTTCCACGATTCCAGTGCACATAGAAAATGCAAAAATAAAGTCGTATTGTCCGAAAAACTCACAACAAATTGTCAAAACTTAATACCAAATACACTGACCTAATATGAAAATGTGTATTTAATTCTGTAGACAGAGCAATTTCTGAACTTTTTAACAAAACAACAAATATGGCTATGTCAAAATTATCCCTTCTGTACTTTCTTACTTGGAACAATTATAAACGTTATGCCATGATTTGAATATTCATGATGATGACACCTAGAAAAACCCGAACAATGACCTACCTGACCCTAAATGCCCCGATGTAACTCTGAATGAGGCCTAATTGGTGTATAAACTTGATCGAAATTCCAATATTCTCTATGTACAGGAGAACTGAACAATTATGTATTACATTAAAAATATAATTTGATTAGGTCATTGCATTCTAAATGAATTTTATTGATAGTTTAATGGAAACACTTTTAATTAAAAGAAATAAATAATAAAAAACCATGTGCTCTCAATTTATGGAAATACAATATATCACTAACTGCTATGGTTAGCTCAGTGCGAGTACGTAGTGTAACATGTAGGATTCTATATTCTATTTTTTATAATTTTTATAAAATACTTTTTTTATTTTTTTACTGTTCAATACTCCCTTTTTGCAAACGTGTAAAACTATTTAAAAGTTTTTCTTTCAAAACATCGTTCTCACTAGCAGATCAAGCCAGGTAATATTTTCTATGCGATAAAACTACACATATCACCCGTGGATTCTTAGTGAAGCGTGATGCTAGTTAAAAAAACGTCATTATGCTAATTATCTATTTATTGTATATTGGTGGAAAATGTAGATATGGAATGTTAAGATTTGTTAATTGTCCCTTGTTCTTCAAAGAAAAACAAGTTTACGAAAACGAACCGCTTGTTGTTCACAGAGCTTGTCTAATTATAGCACTCGAAATCCCTAAATTTTGTTACAAATACATTGTGTACATCGTTACGTCATTCAAGGGCAATGTAAAAAGCGCCTATCAAACCCGCCATAGATTGTAGATTTGCAAAGCAATTGTAACCAGTCACGGTAACGGACTCCGATATTTCTCAAAGTAAACGGCATAGAAAAACTTCACGATAGCAGAATAAGGGGCAAAACATGCAAAATATTCTGTTAAATTAAATGTACTTTTTTATATTATTTTCATTGTTTACTTATAAGGCTTGCCAATGTACCATGTGATACACCGTTAGGTTTCTGTGGAAATTTTTTTTCACAATGATGAAATTTTACAAAGCGATGAAATCGCTTCAGTTTATTTTTTTTTCAATGAAAAAACCTAATGCTTGGAAATCAATTAAAAAAACACACTGACGAAATAGCACATATGTACACATATGTTAACATATTTAAGTGTTAGTTTAAAATGTACGTTGCACATTCGATATTTGGAAAAATAATTGAATTCTGATTCGACACACACACGCGCGCACGCCCGCATGCACAAAAACACATACACATACACCGTTTAATTTTTTCGTCATAGAGGTACAAGCGTATTATTAAATACACACATTTTAATTTAAGGTTATCGTCACTGTTATCACAAGTTAAGATTACGATACGTGTATAAGTTCTTTGTTAATTATCAATGAACACTTATAAATACTGTTTATTGCATTGGTTGTTACACAAAATGTGAAACTTGTATAAAACTGTAATATATAAGTACCTGTGACTCCATGAAGAATTAAAACCATAATAAAATATAACTGACATAAAGATCGTACATCCATATTTATATTATTTATATTTTAACTTCCTTGTGGTGACGTCACTGGGGGTATACAGGCATGTACATAATATAAGATTTTACAACACTTAGTTTATATGTGCAGAGGTCGTTAAATACACACGCGTTCTAAGTTATAATTTACTACATTTCATGTACAATGTACAATTATATCCATTGCGCTTTTTAAAGCAACATTTGCATTTTGTCAGTTTATGTTTTTTTCTTGTTGTTTAAACCTAAACTCTGCACTTTGAAACCTCAGCGGAAATAGTGCCTTATCTTGCTTGAGATGCTTTGCATTGTAAATAAATGTGTTTAATATGAGACTTGACATAAGTGTTCAAAAAATTGATATGTTGGTCTGTTGTAAACTGTGTCGATTACAGGGTTAGTAGCCAAACTATTCCCCAGTATCACTTAATAAACCGTATGTCAGGAGAGGAATAGATAAACATGTTTAGAATTGTATTATAACCCAGTCTAGATTCGAACCCACGATCTCAAAGCAGGCGATTTACAACTGGGCTATCGTCTTTTGTTGTTAGTGATGTCGCGATTGACTGCAGTCAGACCCGTAAAGATTGAGATATCAATATCAATATTGTTTCAGACAGACAGACTTGATGTCGTGAAGTCAATCCGTAAAAAAACAATTAACTTATTATTCTTGATCGTATATCGAAAACTTGAATTGTTTGGTGATTACATTACAACCCCGTCGAAAATAAACACCGAAATAACGAAATGGAGTCGAAGATAAGAGTGACTGAGATATGGATAAATTTATCTATTTTTTACTCCCTCAAAAACTTCCAAATCCTTTGAAACCTCGGAGGCCATTCTCGGTCTCTAGCTGGCGTCAAGTCGAACAGTTAACGTGTAGTTGATCTCTACTTAGCTAAGATAAATTTTCGGCAAAAATGGTAAACGATATTAATAACAGTGACAAAACAAAACGCATATATATATCGTTGTTGATAATGATGCCGTCATATCAGTACCTTAAAATAAATCAATCAATAAATATAAAATATTTGCCGAATCCAAATTTTTTCGTTTATATTTTTGTAGAGTATTGTCCACAAATTAAGAAGCATAATTCGCCCAGGCCGTAGTCACATCCTGTTTTTGTTTTCCTGTTTGAATTCTTATGTCTAACAAAGCGATAGTCAATAATCGTTTTTTATAAATGACAAATCATCTTAATCAGCCGATAAATACATCTTATCATTTTTTAGATAATTTCTTTACGATCTGATTGGATAATAAGGTCCTTGTAAATACCGATGATGCAATTTTACAAAGGTGATAAATAATTCACTTGGGTAATAAATAAAAATTACACGGGTAATAAGAAAGAGTGAATAGAGCGGTAATTACCGCCACCATACAGTTCAATTGGGCAATAAACAGAGTAAAATTAATGGTGTTTAAGCCTCAACTTAAACACCGTTAACGTATTGTCACAATACATGTTTAGTTATTCCCCTTGCTTTCATAGTTGTAACTTAATACACATAGGTCACAGGTCATTCCTTCTCGATCCTTTCGGTAGTAAAGAGGCTTAATTTCAGAATAAGAAAAACAGACAAAGTGATTTACGAGGTGACTATTCTCAGGTACGGCTACGTTTATATCACATTATTTACTTATTCTGATGCTTATCATCATCATTATTATTGTAATTATTACTATTATTACTATTATAATTATTATTAATTTATTATTTATCTACACACGCACACACACTCGCACATTTGTTAAATTCTTTTCTATGCTCGTGTAAAATTTAATTACTAATTTCGTTTGGCTTAATTACTTCTCTTTTGTTAATTATAATTGTTTGTTATTCCTATTCCATTATGTCACTATTAAAATATTGACGACCCGCCCATACCGGCCACAGTTTCCATGCCTTTCCTTACCCGTAACCTTGATCAACATGACCAGGGACTTGACCTACATGTACTGCATGTTATAATTCGTCCTATTGTCCAAATCAAGGTCATGAGTTCATCAGGTGTTGTTGCGTGCTGGACCGAAGAATTGACCTAGATATTGCACGTAAACAGTACCATTACCGTTAGGAGTTATCAGGCGTCTTATTGTCAAAAATACAGGTCATGGGTTCATCGGACGTTCATCTTTTATTTACCCAGATCAACTTGACATCGTTTACTGGGTACATTTCGACGAGGTAGTATCATGTGAATAATGTAGCACTATGTATACCAATCCGAAACTGAGCTTAATCACAATTAATTAGACTACTAATTTTTGGTGTCATTTGTCTGCAATTTGCATATTTTTTATTTATTTTTTTTTTCTTTCAATTATTATGTTGTTTTTTGGGGTTGTTTTTCACGTTTATTCTTAAGCATTATTCGCTATGCACTTACGTTGCTTTGTCTAAGTTTCAGTCATGAATAGAGCATCATAAAAAAAGCGGAAGGCAGATGCGGCGGTGACCCGATCAACTAAACAGGCAAAGGCAGCGTCAAAGAAAGCGGTGGTGTCAAAAGCAGCGTTAGCCCAGCCAGTTGCCATACAAATGGAGCCGATCGCAGATGCCATTGAGCCACTTACCGACGTCTCATCTGGTGGGTGTATTAATATCTCTGACTCCATTATTAATCCTATACCCGTATCTAGTATTTCTGATGACATCAGCCTCAATGTAACAACTGCTACCCGAGAAAAAATTGTGAAAGGGGAATACGTTGATTTAGCCACTCTGTTAAATCGTGCACCGCCATCCACTCATTCCAAATTAGTGCTAGTGAATGGTTCTTTGACAACAGAACCTATCCACCAGCTTCAAAGAATTACTTCTATAGAGCTTTGGACTGATGCTTTTCTGGTATTTAGTTATATATACTGTACTGCTCACCCCGAGCGATTTAGAGAGATGTTAAAGTACATGCATACCATTCGGTTAGGGGCTAAACGCACCGGCGCCGTTGGTTGGAAAACTTACGATGAACAGTATCGGCTTCGTAAGGCACAAAACCCAGCTTCTTCATGGGGGGTAGTTGATCATGAATTGTGGCTGTTATACATGCATGCTTCAACTCCACCATTTGCTACTCAAGGCAGTAATCAGGCAAAGCATTTAAAGTGTTATACCTTTAATTTTACGGCCACTGTTTAAAATTCCATGTATCTATATCCATAGCTGCTTACGCTGTGGTGGCAATCATTCTGTATTGACCTGTTCCCGTCCACGGGAACACTTCATGTTCTCAACTGGCAATATGTCTCGTTTTAGTCATAGTACAAGTCCTTCATCAATTCAATATCCATCACCTGGTGTGCGCCCCTTTCGTCCCTTTCAGCCAAAATTTCCACATTTGTTCCCGCGCAATCGGTTCGGGGGAGCTTCTGGTCAAAGGCACAACACCTATTAAGCTTGCTGTTTTAGAAGCACTGTTAGCACATTATCCTGATAAGGAGGATGCACGTTTATTATTGTCTGGTTTTTCTCATGGTTTTCGGCTTCAATACACTGGTCCTCGACTGCCAAAATTTTCGAAGAATCTGAAATCCGCTGAAACTCATAAGGATGTTGTTATAAAAAAGTTACAGAATGAGATTGATTTAGGTAGGATGGCAGGTCCTTACACTGCCAAACCCCTTGCCCTCCTTCGCGTGTCCCCTATCGGTTTGGTTCCAAAAAAGGACAAAGGTTGGCGCCTTATCACTCACCTGTCGCACCCTATAGGTGATAGTGTGAACGACTACATTGACTCAAAGCTTTCGTCAGTCCATTATTCTTCGTTTGATCACGTGGTTACAATAATTGCTTCTTTGGGTTTTAATGCCCGTTTAGCGAAAATGGATATCAAGTCTGCGTTTCGTTTGTTACCCGTGCACCCAGCGGATTATGACCTTTTAGGTATACATTTTGATAATAAATTTTATGTTGATCGTTCGCTTCCAATGGGAGCAAAGATTAGCTGTTCCCTATTTGAAAAGTTTTCTACGTTTTTGGAATGGGTTGTAATTCATCAATCGGGCGTTTCTTCTTTGACGCATTACTTGGATGATTTTTTGATGGCAGGTGCTGCGAATTCGGCAAATTGTAAATTATTGATGGACACATTTTCTCAGATTTGTTCGGATTTAGGTGTTCCCTTGGCCCCAGAAAAAACGGTAGGCCCTACAACAGTCCTCACGTTTTTAGGTCTTGAGATTGATACTTCTAAAATGTTGGTTCGCGTGCCATTCGATAAACTTGTTCGGCTACAAAGTTCATTGCAATTTATGCTCTCTAGGAAGAAAATCACATTGCAAAAACTCGAGTCCATTACTGGTTTATTATCATTTTGTTGTCGTGCCATTCCGTCAGGCCGAGCTTTTACACGCCGGTTTTATGACGAGCTTGCCTTACATCGCCAGTTTAAGAAACGTTTCTATTACATAAACATTTCGAAAGACACGAAGGAAGATGCTCAAGTGTGGCTTGATTTTTGGACCATTTCAATGGTTTATACTTTTTCAACGATTCCAATTGGATTTCAAACAACACAATACAACTTTTTACGGACAGTGCTGGTGATAGTTCGTTAGGATGTGGGGCTTATTTTGCTAGAAAATGGGTCCAATTCAAATGGCCTACTCATTGGTCGGACACGCCTGTTTTTACAGATATTACTTTTCTTGAAATGGTACCCATTGTTTTGGCTTTGGAAGTATGGCGAACGGATTTTGCCGGTCGCAAAATAATATTTCGAGTTGATAATCAGGCCCTGGTGTGTGTTCTCAACAAGAGAACTTCAAAGTCAAAAAGGGTAATGTTCCTCATAAGATTTTTTGTATTGACCATGATGACATATAACATACAGTTTAAGGCTGTTCACATCGATGGTTCCAAAAACGGGATTGCTGATTCTATTTCACTGTTTTTAGATGGACAGGTTCCGGCAACTGGCCCCCGACGCGGACCAACAGCCAATGGCAGTTCCAACCAGCTTTTTGCATCTAATTTCGCAGATGAAGTTCACAAATTGTTAGCTCTTTCTGTTGCACCTAGCACTGTTAATATTTATAGCAGGGGTTTACAGTCGTTTAACAATTTTCGGTTGTCTTTCGGTTTACTTTCTCTTTGGCCTGTACCCACATCGCATATCATCAATTATATCGCCCATTTATCGCAATCAGGCATATCCCACTCAACAGCTAAGTGTTACGTTGCTGGCCTTAGCTATTACAATCGACTTTATGACATGCCTGATAATACTCAAAAGTTTATAGTTCGGAAATTGCTGGATGGCATGCGACGGCGGGGTGCGCACATCAAAGATGTTCGGTTGCCCATAACTAGGGATATTCTTAAACAAATCATTTCAGTTCTCCCTTTTGTTTGTTTCTCAATTTACGAGGCGAAACTATTTGCGGCTGCCTACTCGATTGCGTTTCATGGTTTTTTTAGAGTGGGCGAATTGACAATTCGCAATAAGAACGATCCAAATTGCCATACAATCAGGTTAGATAATGTCAAGGTCTTTCGCGATAAGCTGGAATTATTTCTGCCAACATCTAAAAATGATCAGTTTGGGTTGGGTACGACAGTAGTTATACCCAGCTGCACTAACTCGCCGATATGCCCAGTGACTTTACTACATTCGTATTTACGGGACAGACCTCTATTTCAGGGCCCCTTGTTCTGTCACTTCGATAAAACAGCATTAACCCAATATCAATTTTCGTCCGTTTTGAAAAAATCTCTTTTGCACTTGGGTATTGCGGAAAGGGGTTATAAATCACATTCTTTTAGGATAGGTGCTGCAACGTCGGCTGCTATCGATGGTATCTCGGATGATGATATACAAATTTTAGGTCGTTGGAAATCCGGTGCCTATCGGCGCTATATCAGAATTCCCCAGCATTCGTAGTCTAAATTGTATGACGTTCATTTAGTTATCGAGCGTATTTGATTAAGTATTTCAGTACTATTATACATCTTTCCGTTCCTGTAAACCATTGTTTGGTAGTATTACTTACTGCTGCTTAAGTTTTACAGGGACACAGGTATCGGTCTGGGTGTTGGGGTCTTCCATTGTCAAACATGCGTTTGTGCATGCGAGAAGTCGGCCTGGTGGAATTCATCTTGGGTTATGCAGATTAAATGTGTCTATATTGTGGCAAGGACGTAGTGGCATGAGTTATAAGGACATTTTACGAATGCTCAAGAAATTGCTAGAATTTGAAGACCACCCTCACATTCTCGTGATACATTGTGCAGGTAATGACATAGGAAAGGAACCAATTGGGATACTGCGTAATAAGTTAAAAGCTGTGCTTTCGTCAGTGGCTAGGCTCCTTCCGCACACACTCCTTATTTGGTCCCAAATTCTACCACGCTTAAAATGGCGGTATTCTGACAATAATACGGCAATGGATCGTTGTCGCCTACGGCTTAATAGTTCTATTGCTTCTCATATTTTGAAGTTAGGTGGTAAATATATTCGGTACCCCGACATTACTCCACGGTCTGAACTTTTGTCTTCAGATCTTGTACATCTCACGCCGTTAGGTAATGATATATTTCTCAACATTATGCAAGGTGCTTTGGAATACTTTCTTACACGCCCCGCAAATAACACATTCCCGGGATCTTTATAATGTTATTTACGACAACCACTTCATTCTCTCTATGTACTTGGTCACAGTGTTTGTTTTCTGTTCCGCAAATCTCCTTACTCTGTGGCGTCGTTGACTGAATGGTGTGATACTCACACCATTCGGTCAATTTGGCATTTTTGCTACACAGAATATGTTGACACATAATTTTACACTGAACCACTGTATCCCAGGGTTCAGTCATTCATAAAAGTTAGGACGGACCTCTGTTTCCCAGGGTCCACTGATATAACATTTGTCCAGTTAATTCGGTCGCCATACGGCATATTATTGATGCGGCGACCATTTTTATTCAGTTAAATAATTTAACTAGTTATATATATTTATATATTGATTTATTTAGTTTGTATATTGATTTATCTAGTTACCTACATTGATTTATTTAGTTGTATGTTGATTTATCTAGTTATCTATATATTGATTTATCTAGTTACCTACATTGATTTATTTAGTTGTATATTGAGTTATCTAGTTGTATATTGAGTTATCTAGTTATATATATATATATTGATTTATCTAGTTACCTATATTGATTTATTTAGTTGTATATTGAGTTATCTAGTTATATATATTGATTTATCTAGTTATCTATATTCATTTATCTAGTTATATATGACATTAACATTAAACTGTGGCCAAGTACATCCAACATATTGTCTTCTGGTTATTGTGTTATATGAGTTAATGGTGTTTAAGCCTCAACTTAAACACCGTTAACGTATTGTCACAATACATGTTTAGTTATTCCCCTTGCTTTCATAGTTGTAACTTAATACACATAGGTCACAGGTCATTCCTTCTCGATCCTTTCGGTAGTAAAGAGGCTTAATTTCAGAATAAGAAAAACACCCTCCCACCCACACCAATTTATTGTCCTCGGATACTGCTCTTGCTTTTCCTTTATCTTTCAGGATTTGCCTTGTCACTTCGGAGAGCCTTTGCAATGATTGTTAGCCTTTCCAGATTCATTTTGCCTTTGACAGTTGGACACCTTCCTATTTTCTACCACGGATGTTTTCATGTTGCGTGTTATTTTCATTGGTTCGGACAATTTGCTACACAGGCTAGATAGACAGTGAATTTCCATAGAACACTCGGCATTTTTGCTACACAGAATATGTTGACACATAATTTTACACTGAACCACTGTATCCCAGGGTTCAGTCATTCATAAAAGTTAGGACGGACCTCTGTTTCCCAGGGTCCACTGATATAACATTTGTCCAGTTAATTCGGTCGCCATACGGCATATTATTGATGCGGCGACCATTTTTATTCAGTTAAATAATTTAACTAGTTATACATGTATTATTATATATTGATTTATTTAGTTATCTATATATTGATTTATCTAGTTACCTACATTGATTTATTTAGTTGTATGTTGATTTATCTAGTTATCTATATATTGATTTATCTAGTTATCTATATATTGATTTATCTAGTTACCTACATTGATTTATTTAGTTGTATATTGAGTTATCTAGTTGTATATTGAGTTATCTAGATATATATATATATATATATATTGATTTATCTAGTTACCTATATTGATTTATTTAGTTGTATATTGAGTTATCTAGTTATATATATTGATTTATCTAGTTATCTATATTCATTTATCTAGTTATATATGACATTAACATTAAACTGTGGCCAAGTACATCCAACATATTGTCTTCTGGTTATTGTGTTATATGAGTTAACGCTTAGTTTGTAAGTATCAATCAATTTGACACATGCTGTATATTTTATTGTGTATTATCTTAATATTCTAGTTAAATTTTGCGCTTTAAATTTCCGATATTATCAATAAATTAAACTCGACATCGCTTACTTCTGGTAACCGATACACGGCGAAAAGGAATAACTCTCACTAAATTTACATTCTAATTTTAGTCCGATTTGGTTCCCTGCTCGAAACGCCGCTTAATTTTGTTTTTGTTTACTTGGTGATATGTAAATATAAGTGTATTGCCGACTATTTTGATTTTGTCGTTTGCATTCTAAAAAAAGCCAAAAAGATTTGCAACATATTCTGAAGAAGAAATAATAGAAAAACGTGTAAAAACGATACCAAGTGCAACTGTAAGGGCTAATAATCAAGCTGCAAATATTTTCAGGGAGTATTTACAAGAAAAACAACAGCCCGTTGATTTTGAGAACTTTTATGTTTTTCAACTTGATAAAATATTTACCCATTTTTACTTGGATGCTCGTAAAAGTGATGCGTCCAACTCTTTGGAAAGCTTCAGATATGGCCTCAAACGCCTCCTCACATGCGCCTCAGGAAATAAGAAATTCAGAAAGATTGTAAAATTCCATATTACCCTTCTAAAAAGCAGATAACTAATAATATCGCACTCACTGGAATTCTATATGCATCACATAGAAATTAAAGGATAAATCCCGAGGTGCTAGCGTGTAATAAATATCGATATTTGCACGCAAACTTTGTTCCAGTCCGAGGTTTCCTGAGTCAATTTTTCATATTGCACGCTTTGTCACATGACGCTGTCATTTATGACGTCATACGATTGTTGTTACATGACTGACGACGTCATGATTGTATTGTTGTCGTATTGCACTACTATATTTCCATAAATTCAGTGCACATGGAAAATGCAAGAATAAACCGAGCAATAATGACCTACCTGACCCTAATTTCCCTGATGTAACTTTGAAGAAGGCCCAGTTGGTGTATAAACTTGATCAAATTTCCACAATTTGCGCAAAATGTCTGTATGTACAGAAGAACTGAACAATAATATTCTTAATTAAAAATTAAAAATATAATTTGGTTAGGTTAGTGCATTTTAAATACATTATATTGATAGTTTAATGGAAACATTTTTAAATAAAAGAAATAAAGAATAAAAACCATGTGCCATCAATTTGTGGAAATATAGTAGTTCTTATATCCGTATACAAGAACTAGTGCAATATTTATGTATCAAAAATAATATTTTGTGATGAAATACTAGTGGGAAGCAAACGGAATTTATTTTGCTATATAAAGGGTTATTGAACTGACATAATATCAGTTCAATAACCCTATAATATTTGCACGCAAACTTTGTTCTAGTCCGGATTCTCCTGAATCATTTTTCATATTGCACGCATTGTCACGTGACGCTGTTGTTTATGACGTCATACGAGTGTTGTGACATGACTGAAGATGTCATCGCTGTGGTGTTGCCGTATTGCACTAGGTCGTATATCCGTATACAAGACCTAGTGGGATATGAATGTATTGTAAGACAAAATGGTAATTTTAGATGAAATACTAGTGGGAAGTAAACGATATTTATTTTGCTATATGATAAAAGGGTTATAGAACTGACATTGTGAAATATTGCCTCGCAAGCTCGTGCAAATGTCGAGTCAACTCGAGACAATATTTCACAATATCAGTCCAATAACGCTATAATATTGAAACATGGCAAAAAAATCATGCCGTGTAGGACAATTGAAAATGTGATATTGAATCCCCCTCGTAGTTGTTTTTCAATGCCTGGTGATGTGAACAATAAGTGGTATTTTAAATTTGACTCTGTTTGATAATTTGGATTAATCTTTTAAATATGTTTATGCTTTGATTATTTTAAAATAATCTTTTAAGGTCTTTTCACTAGTAAATTAGGATATGCATATATAGCATGTACTCATACACCAGGAAATTGACCAATCAAATTTGTTTCCAATTCATATTACCCTTGACGCGAAGACAAAAACAAAATACAAATATACAGTGTTTATACATATACGATGAATTGTATCGTCTTTAATTCGATCAATTGATAGTCTGTGTTGATAAATTAGGCAAGGTCAAATATTGTATATAAAGCGAGTACAAATGATTTTTTTGATTGTTTTCAATTTAAAATGTTTCCATTAAACTCTCAATTCAATTTATTAAAAACGCACTGCGCTAATGAAATTATTTTTAAATGAAAACATCGTTATTTAGTAATCTCTTATCTAGAGAAATCAATGGAAACTTTTTACACTAATTAGGTCTCATTCAAAGTTACTTTAGAGCGTTTAGGGTCAGGTAGGTCATTGTTGCTCGGGTTTTTTTAGGTGTTATCATCATGTGTTTTCCAATCATGACCTCACATTTAAAGTTGTCCTGAGTAAGGAGGAACAGACGAGATAATTTTATCATAGATCTGTTGTTTTATTAAAAGCTTTAAACAATGCTTGTGGAATTGGTTAACTTCACATCTGTTAATAAAAAACACGATCAGGCTAGTAGGTTAATCAAACGAACTATGCACCACGTTTAGTGTCTGTTTTTAATTTGGAATCGTTGTGATACATACTGCATCATACTTGTCGTCATTTTTGGTTATTTGTTGATAAAATAATAGGATTAGTACATACATTAATCAAGTGTATAAAAAATAATCTAAAATTGTATATTACATATAGTGTATACAGAGACCTGTTTTGATTTTTTTTTTTTTTTTTGCATTTTGTCATGTTTTAAGTGTTTTGATTACTTGAAGGGCCTTTTTGTAATTGAAGTTCCATTGCCAAAAGAAGACATGGCGAATTTGTGATACTCTATGATTGTTAAATGATAGATTAGATAACTCCATAGATGCTTTCCAAAGTCTGGTATCTGAGTATGGTACACATTTTGGTGTGTGGTGCTGGTGCAGGAGATGTATGCTGTGTCTCCACATTTTCCGAGAGTACCAACTACATCTTGTCGAATGTGTGCAGGCAACCAGGTGTGTGGACCTGAATGCCTTTTTATGGGCAGTACCGATTCCGAGAACGTCTGGTATCTGTGTGTGGTGTACATGTTGATGTGTTGTGCTGGTGGTGGTGCTGGAGATGTATGCTGTGTCTCCACATGTTCCGAGAGTACCGACTAAATCTTGTCAGACTCCCTTCTGTGTTCCATCTCCCCACTAAAGTTTTATGTACCAGTGGATGTGTATTAGTCAAGCAATTTTTTGTATCATTTATTGACTACTGTTACAATAGACATTCCATTCCTTTACTGGACAGTATGGCCGGGACTTGTTTATGCTTAAGCAGCATGGGGTGATTAACTAAAGGGTAGCTGCAGCATGAGATCATGTCAATCAACAACATGTTATAAATATACATACTGCTTTGAATGTTTGTTATCAATACATCAGTAGATAACACCACTTCATAATGTATAAGAAATGACTCATACAATTAATTATATATAACTTTCTAACTTTCGAAATTTCTATAAAGGCTTGTATATCGTTACATTGGTTCTTTTGCGGTTTATTACAATGCATCTAATTATAAGATCAAAAACATGCATGCTAATCTATGTCTAAATCAAAATCCGAAAGGGTAAAATCTTTGACACTGATAATGTAGGTTAAAAATGCAAGCCTCCGCCAGAAAAGAGAGACCGGATACTCCGGAAGAGTAAGCATCTGCTGTTCACCTATCTAACCACCAATAATGTAGTCAAAATTGAGTGATAGGGATATGGAATAATGGAACTCAAATATATCCAGGGCAATCCTGATCACAGAGGCGTATTGCTTATCAACATGTTGTGTTCTATACATTGATTTTATTTCCAAGAGACAGTAACAAACAAACACAATCTTTAATCTGTCAAAGTATCGTTTTTAGCCGGATTTGGTAAAACACATTTTGGTCCTTTTATTATTTTTTCTCATTTCGACATTTTAAACTATACTCAACAAGAAAGTTAGGGACCATACCAAAAACATATTTAATTTTGTATAATGTAAAGCATCCCATCATCACTCTTCTCATAAACTCATTAATGATATTTGCTTTCTTACGTCATTTCAAACAGGAAGAGAACAAAAATAGAATACAGATAGATGTTATATTTTTCAGTTCTAGAATTAAAAATAACTAGAGAGAACTACGCAAACTTCTCAAGTATCTGAATACACTCCACAGATGATACTTTGTTCCTATATTGTCGATATTAATGACAAACGAAGTTAAGATCACAATACCAATGCAAAACAAAATTTTAAAAGTAACAAACACGTTAGCTTCCGCCAAGGTATTGAGGTCGTGTGCTCAAGAAGGGTAGCTAGTTTTACCCGCCACGTGTACAATTAAAATTGTGAGTAAAAGGAACAGAACCTACGGGTTCTTCAATATATCAAGAACAATCTTTGACACAGAGACATCATATATATTAACAATATTGTGATAACGGACAGCAACCTATTACAGGGACCCTGATCGGACTAGGCTTGCAATATCCTTGCGTCAAATATTTAATTTGCAGCTTCCCAGTACATGTTTTCATTCAAATTCAACTAAATTTCCTGGGTTTTGATTCAAAATCAGGGAGCTTACCACAAACAATGTAAATAACTTTATAATCATTATAATGCAAATAATCAATTTATTGTTTACAAAGAACTAAACATTTAGTCAAGTCTCTTTCTGGTCAGTTTTCACAGCTTTGTTGTTCTGATAATGTTTCGTACTGATTCGGAGCCGTACATGGTGAATCTAAAAGGTAAAAAACATAATATATTAAAATAATAATTTCAGAGAGATTTACGATCAGAATAATCACCAAACATACATGTCCCTTCTTGTTAAAATTCGTTAAATTTATCCAACATTCCCCAATAGACAATTTTACAAGCTTTTGAAGGCAATGTCTTTTTCAAGCATTACATACTTATTGTTGACAATGCTTTATCATTTTACTTCCACCATGGGAGGGTAACCACTTTTTGTTTTCTTAAGCTAGCGTCATCTGCCATGTGTAATCAAAATTGAGTATTAAAAAAAACTGGAAGAATGAAAAGTTAAATGTATTGAGGTTATTTCGGATAGAGAGATATCAACAATATTGTAATGGCTGTAATAAATATTTTTAAGGACAACTTGATAACATCATTGTAACATTACACCAGTTTAAGTTATACCAAGCAGTAGCAACAACCTGTAGCAACTTCGATACAATTTTTGACATTACAAAACAGTACAGCAAAAACTCCAGAATTCTCAAAAAGCAAATGTGTTCAATCTCCACAACAACCAAGCATATATACAAATATTTAAACACAAATCACAAGGCAACAACACAATGACTGAAACAGCTTAAAAGGAAACTTTACGATGATAATTTAACAAAGCATGTCTTTATACCTACCTAAAATCTCATACATCTGGATATCTTGGTAAGATCTGTCTTCTTTATTGCTGAAATAAAAAAAATAACAGACAAAAGATATAAAAAATAACTAATAAATTGTTGAACAATCCCAAGAATAATAGAATGAAATATATACGGAATTGTCTGACACTTTTAACATTTTTTCTACCCTGTTCACTTCAAAACTAAGAATACATATAAAGAACTCCTTGCCATTTATGTTCTAGTCTGTGCACTTAAAAAACTAAGAATAGTGTAAGATGTCTTTTCGAAATTATATAGCCAAATCCGTTTTTTGTATAGAACCATTGTTCATTACATAAGTTACCAGCTTTAATTTAACAACACTAAAACCTATATTATCAATAAGTGAAATCAAGTATTAGCTTTATTAATCAAATTAAATTCAAAGCTTAAAACTTTAAATATTCCAAAAGGCCTTATTATACAACATACCTGTCTGTTGAGCATTCTGGATTTGCAGCTTTAGATACGGTTTGATCCCCTATTTATATCGAAATATAAAAAAAATATTATTACTTTAGCTAAATTCATTTCATTTTTTATGTGCTGTGATTTGATTTAAACATTGTATAGCAAGTTCAAGCTTTAAAGATTTTTCTTATTATTGTAATATAAATAAAAAATCAAGGTTAATTTTGTAGTAAAACACACACTAGCGCACGCACGCACAAACTGTATCTCTCTCTCTCTTTCTTTCTCTCTCTTTCTCTCTTTTGTAGTAATAACTTAATATTGTAGTTGTAGCGTAATTTGTTGGTTAATTGTAAATATTTTAAATTTATTTTATGATTACAAGTAGGGAAACCAATTAAGTATTATCAGTACACGTTAACATTTAAAATACAACCTGAACAGCTATTTTGGTTTTTACGTCGTCTTCTAAAAATACAAATTACTACTGTTGTAATAGATATAATGACAATTAAGGCGATGACTCCACCAACTACAGCACCAATCATATTTCCATGATGGGTATCATCTGAAATTAAACGAAATGATTAATTTATATTAAGATTGAGAGATATTGTAGTAGCAAGCATTTAAAATAATTATTACGTTATTATTAGCCCACTGAACTAAGGAGTAGTAGATACAGTACAACTTGCAAAAACTAATATCAATGCCTTGAAGATGTATTACAAAAAGACATAGATATTTTATTCTTGTTTTCTCTTCACTTTTCATTTGTTAAACACCTTAGTATTAAATTATTTTTTGATGGATCGGTATGTCTGTGCTTAATGGCATATGTCTCTGATTTGGTAAAAACATGTGTAACTAATAACAGCAACGAATTTCAATACAAAAAAACGAGTGAAAAAAAAGACAATAAAAAGACTAACACGTTTTTCCTTTTTAAATAAATTCCCAATTGTATGTGTTGAAAATTATAATAGGTATTGAAGGATATTTTAAGTATTATTATAAATTGAATCGTAAACTACACAATCCAATATTTCAAATAAATATGCAATGAAATTAAAAAACAAGTTTTAAAAAATGTAATACTTACCAACAATATCTTTGTTCAACTGAAGCTTTATTTGCGCACTTCCTTCTGAGTTTTGAACTCGGAAAATATAGGAACTAAAATCTGTATCAACTGGATTCAATATTGAGAGCGAAGATTCATATCCTTGAACATACACTGATGTTGTATAAAACAGCAATGTTACATTTGTAACTGATGTTATTTGTTGGTATTTATTGCTGTAGGTCAGTTTTTCACCATCTTTGTTCCACTCGACAATCATTGGTTTGGGTACTGAGTAAAACTGTACAGACATCGTCTTTCTATTGTCGGCAACTTTGTCTTTTACACTGTTTGAGGAAACAACTGGCGGTGCTGAAAAGATAATAGAAATAACAAATTACAATTGTATTTTCCTTTTCTATGAAACTAAATTTATTTATTCTCCTACGATTGGCCTAAATGATTTTATAGGAAACAGCAACCTACTAAGCCATGTCCATTTACTGTACACTTGAAGACAAAAATATCCAATGGCAAATTATTGTTTTTTGTTTGCATATTGATGATTTGTAGATTTGCTTACTTTCAACTGCCTGACATACATAAGGAAGCAAACATACCAATCTATAACCAAACCAAAATTAGATATAACACGTGAACGTTCACCAGGGAAGTAAGGCCAGATGATTTGGAAGGGTAAGCACCTCCTGTTTAGGTAGCTTTACCAACAACATCTGTAAAATATATCAAATACATGTATGAAATTAAAAACAAACATACATATTTATGTTCGAATCACAATCCAGAAAAAAAAAACTTCTGAACTGGCAATTTTATGACAAGTGAATTTCCACCACAAAACCCCGTACCGTGTGTAATCAAAATTGTGTAAAAGGAACATAGAAAAATGGGACATCAGATATATCCAGAGCAATCCTTGACACAGAGACATAAAAAATATCAATAATACTATTGGTGACCGCCATAAAGTTTTTTGAGTCTTCATAAGCCCTGACTTGTAATATCACTGAACTATTCGGTGTTGAATTTCTTGTAACTTTTTAAGGTAGATTGTCTCTGAATTGTAATTATACATTTCACTTTCCAACAAGAATTTATTTCAAACGTTTAGATCCAGCAAATTTTATTTTAATGTATTTTTGATGAAGTTCCAGAGGTAACTAGCATATTTTGCTGTTTTACTTACCTGGTACGATTATTTCTATTGAACTGTTAAAATGTTGCCATGTGTTGTTATTGTTTATATCTACTGATGCTTCACATGTATAAATTCCTGAATCATAATATCCACAATAATCTATACTTAAGGAGTTATTATATGTTGATAAGAGATTTCCGTCAAAAGATCGTATATTTGTATTTCCAATCCTATGTGTCCAGCCATGGAATCTTAAAGGTCTGGAGGAGTTGACAGAACAACAACTGATACTTATACTTTCTGAGGATGAACAAACAGGTGCTGGTTTTTTTATAGATATATCTGTACAAAAGAAAAAAGTAAATGACAAAGTGATTGAATAATCTGACTAATAAATCGAGTGATATAAAAATATAGTAATGTAATTTTAAATAAATGATTCTATAATTATGGAAAGGAGATTAATAATGAATATAAGTCTCGGCGAATGAAAAAACCAAAACAGAAAAGTGTAAAAACAAATACTTTGATTTGTAATTAGTGTTATCCGAGCTGTTATCCTTCAGCAGAAGACACTTGAATCCCAATACCAATCAATGTTTAAGAGGAATACTAAAAGACAAAAACAAATAACCTTCACATGTTTATGTTTAAGGTCATAGAATCAATCCTGTAGAGTTTAAATGATTAAACTTACACATCAGTCACTCTTGTATTTCTACCTGTTGCTGAGTGCTCGTTGCGGTGCTTCGATTCAGAACACCTCGTCTCACTTGAATGATGGAATGGAACACGAGATTTTCTTTATTTAACTGGTCATTTTCAAAAGCTTAATTTTTATTTGCATTCTGATTAAACATAGACGGGTATATTTCTTATATATATGGTCTGTTACGCCAATGTGAATATTTAGTTGAAATAAGGGATGAAGGTGGTGGAAGGAAAATATGTGCTATAATCAAAAACAAACATACTTATCTATTTCCGAATCACAATCCAGAAGCAAAGTAAAAACTTTGGAACTGACAAGTTAGGTTAGACACGTGAACTTCCACCAGGGAAGTGAGGCCGGGTGCTCCGGAAGGGTAAGCACCTCCTGTTCAGCTAGCTACACCCGTCATGTGTGTAATCAAAATTGTGTGAAAGGAACATGGAACTATGAGACTATATATCCAAGGCAATAAATTAGACATGAATTTTACTTACGATAAATCTTTTGTAGTGTTTCCGCTGATGACACTCGCCGTTGTAAATATATTTCGGAGACAAAATTAACGGATTTGATAAATTTACATTCATAACTCTCTCTTTCTCTCCAATCGTCTGTCACTATTACACACATTTAAAGTTGCATATAAGAGTGTTAACATAAAACATGGCTATTGACATTTCATTGAATAAAGCTTTGGTGTTAATTTAAGTTTACATATATCTTCAATAAAACCATCAATAATATTTTGTTTACGGGAAAAATATTTAACTACTGTATAAGAATACACTTCCAGTTCCGTTTTGATATCAATCAAAAACAAAAATACCAATACATGTCGAACTACAAACCCAAAAGCAAAATAAAAATTTAAAAAAGGCAAATCAGATTAAATTTTGAAAGAGTACGCAACTCCTGTGTATTATTGAATCAGGTGCTATGTGACAGGTTTCATTTAGTTTTTGAGCAACAAAGTACATCATTAAGTACACTATATGATGATTTCAGTATATACTAAAAACTTACAATAAACATATATCTGTAAATCTTCCACATTTGTAAATATTTGTCTTTGGTTTCCAGTTGGCGCAGCTTTACATGTGTATGTTCCGGTGTCGTTTCTTGTCACTGTTTGTATTATCAACGTAGCAGAAGTCCCCGTGCTAGATGTATAGGGTATATTATCTCTATACCAGTTCACAGTTGGTGTAGGGTTACCAAGAGCTGAACAATTTCTTCTGACACTTTGACCTTCAGACACCACTACAGGTGTTTTATCAAGGGATATAACTGGTGTATCTATAAAGTAAATTATGAAGTTTAATATAATAACACAGAAGAAGAAATATAGTATTACATGAAATGGACTAGATAAATCAAAGATAAACTTAAAAACTCTCACAATAGAAATCAATCACAGAAACCACAACGCACGACAAGATAGAGCAATTTCATATTTTGTTTTTTACATAAAGGAAAGAGTTCAAATACCAATAAATTTTACGTCAAGGCTAAGTTAATTGAGTAAAAACTTTAAAATATTGAAAATATTAGCTTCTGATAACCATACCAGCTAAAACACATTAGAACACACAGTGTTATTTTCTTCTGTGTGATTATTTCTAGGATGTTTGTTTCAATTTCTGATGGTGGTTTTTACATAAGAAACTTTCTTTAAAAAATTATCGAAAAAAATATATTGGCTGATATTTTATAAAAAGTGATAGATTTATTACACATCATTATTGTTATTACACATAAAACGGTTAAATTAAGATAATTTTTTACAAACTAATTGAAAGAGTTTAAGAAATATAATTCCATTGAAATAAATAATTATACTTTTATTTGACATCAAGTATCGAGAAAATAATTAATAGTATCATACCCTGCGATACCCTAACGGTTTACTTGTTTTGACTACTCTTTTTAACTTTATTTCCAATGTTCAAAGCTTTTACTTTACTTTTGCAATTGTGATTCGGTCGTTAGACAGTGTACAAACAATAAATTCACTTACAATAGACATCTAGTGTAACTGCTTGTGATGTTACCGGTTGTCTCCCTTGTATATTCACTGCTGAACACTGGATAGTTTTTACACCACCTCCTCTACTAGCCGTTATAGTTTGTGTCACTGTAGTTACAATCAGACCATCACTCTGTGTATCTTGTCTCTCTGTCCTTTGTCCTTCAGTAACACCAGTTGTAATTATAGTTATATCAGCTTTAGGACGACATCCATTAGTTACACATAAAAATATTTTTGGGGTATTTTCATATATAACATTTGTACCCGGGTATCCAGAATCACCACGTGTAGTTACACTGTTTACTAATACTGAAAAAAAGACACAATATAAATCATAGAAAAGAATTCTACAATGCAAAAAGATATTGTTAGCATTATAAATTTAAAATTCGAAAACAAACTAAAATTCAGAATGGAGTAAAGACCTTTAAAACAATAAAATTAGGCTATTTTTTAATTCATGTAATAATTAAAAGGCATATTTTATATTGGTGTATCCTGTTTTTTATCTGTAAATGCATTCGTTAAAGAAAACAACAAAATGCGAAAGCTGCCAGAAGGGCATGGTATTTTGAACTACATAGCTCTTTATGAATAAATGCTAAAGGAAGTATCATTATATTTTATATATGTTTTTCGAAATAATCAAAAAGAAACATACTAATCCATATCCGAATTACCATCCAGAAGCAAAGTAAAAACTTTGGAACTGACAAGTTAGGCTAGACATGGAACTATTGGACGACAAATATATCCAGGGCACGTCAAACGTCCAATACACCATAAGCAGGAGAAGCAGGTATGTTGCTGCATAAAAAGGGAAAGTTGACATTAGAAACATTTAAGTCATCTTGTTTGTCATAAAGTTTCAAATGTAGCCTTTCGTGTGTGGAATAATTCAGGTATAAGTCTAAATGCGAAGAAGAACTTGAGGAATCAGTCGTGTCTTTTATTTCAAGCTCACTAGCATAGATGCTATTTACATAGTCTCCAAATTTAGAATTGTTAAGTGACAGAACGTCATCAATATATCTGTATGTTGAGCTGAATGATTAGGCAACAATTTTCTCTCCAGATTTAACAAGGTTCTGCATAAGTTCTGCGTCATAAAAATAAAGAAACAAATCAGCAAGCAATGGTGCACAGTTTGTTCCCATTTGTATACCGATTGTTTGCTGAAAAAACTGTATTACCAAACACAACAAATATGTTATCTATAAAAAACTCCAACATTTTGTTAATGGTATCATCAGTATATTTTCGTTTGGAATCTGCATGATGCTTGACAAAATAACCAGAATCCCTGTTGAGCACCAGATATTTGTATCTTGGCTTACCGTTTTGTTTTTTGTTTTTGTAAAAGAAAGACAAGTGAATAATTGCTTTAAGACGTTCCTTCAATTTCGAATGAGGGATAGTAGTTTATAGTGTAGAAAAATCAAATGTTTTTATACTTTTTACATGATATAAAGTATTAGAAGCAAGATGTTCAGGTAATTCTTTAGAATTTTTGAGAAATCATTGTTTGATTATTCCAGATGTAGAATATACTTTTTCTGAATAAAACTGAAGACCATCTTTGACGATTGTCACAATTTGTGTTAGAGTTACCGATAATGAGTTAGTAGTACATTTAGATGAGCCTGTTATATATCTTTCCTTGTATAGATTTTTATGGAGTTTAGGAATCAAATACAAGTTAGGAAGATCAAGATCTTCCTCTTTAAGATTGATACCGAAAGACTCGAGAACTCCCCTATGGTTGGAAAGAACTTCATCTTTGGTAAAATGACTTCTAGTATATGCAGGATTATTTGATATACTATCTGAATCAAGCTTCTTAATAAAACATTCAAGGTAAAATCTCTTACAAACGAGAATAATGTTGTTGGAAGCCTTATCAGCTGAGACAACAACATATTTGTTGTGTATGTCTGTTAGAATTGCCTTCATTTCTGGATCCTTGAGTACTGAAGACGGTTTAGTACTCATAGACCCTTTAAGTTTGGCAATCCTACTTTTAACAAAATCTCTCAAAAACTTTATCCAGTCAGATAAGGTATCAAGCTCAACATCTTCTAATTTAGCCCAACGCCTGGCGTACTTTTCAACAGAATCCATGACAAGTCTGAAATTCTGTTCCCAAGTAAAAGATTGAGCCTCTCTATATTTAAGACGTTTTGAAAATAAAGATCTTAATTTAGTGTCCTCGATAATATTGAGATCACCAGTTTTCACATGTCCAGCTGGTCCATAAATATAGGGAGAAGAAGAGCAAGAGCAGGCAGGTGGAGTAAAATTATGCAAGTTTAAACACTGCAGTGTTTGTTTATAATAATATAATATTATGGATGTAATAGGTTTACTGTAGGAGTAGGAAACTAGAGGTGGGTAATTATTTTGAAAAAAGCAAGAACTTTAGATTGTACTTCTTTATTTTAAAGAATATTGGAAATGTGTATAGCATTTATGCCTTTGTTAGCACAGTGTAACTTAAGATGTTGGCGTTGACCATCGTTCTCAATAACGTTTTCCCGAGCAGGTTTAAATAATCTGTTAAAAGCAATATCAATGATGACAGCAGTAAGTTTACATTCTGGTGTATAAGAATCTATAGTAGTTTTAGATATGCATTCTTCTTGAAACTGTCTAAGACGGGATAGTGGTATGGAGTAGAGTTTAGTTCGGGTATGGTGTAATCCGAGAGGTTTCTGCAGGAATGGTAAAAAATTAGGAAAACTAACATCATGGACATTTGGTTGTGAAGCCGATGTCCATGACTTCTATTACCACGTGCGTGTATTTTTGTTGAACAAGTGTAAAACATTTACATTGTTGAAAGATTTTCTACGCATCCATATGGCGAAGCAGTGCCTAGTTCTCTTATCCAGTATTTTGATTTCCCCGTTGGAATCGGCATGGAGTGCTTAATGTAGGACTATTTGTATGGTGGTAAATTTGTATCCAAAAGTCTGACTTTAGATAACACAGAATGGCCCGGCTGTTTAAAATGTTGGTTAAGAAACTGATTACCATTGCTATTGATCTCAAACTGATGTTCATTCACACGTACATTTGGCATTTTATTCCATAAACAACATTGGAAGATTACTAATTCAGATCATCGTGACTTCGTAAAGTGTAATTTTTAGATGTAAGGTTACTGGCAAAATGCGTATCGGTTATTAAAATTTTACAGGTTTTGCAGTTTTTTTATTTACAAGTTGTAACGGTGCAGTAAGTTAAATTGTCATCATAATTAAAAATATCTGAAAGTTTAATTGCTGTTTGAAAGTGCTATATTCGCTATTTTGGTTTTTAACATCTTCTTGTATTTCAATTGATTTGTGGAGTTTTGGAAGACCATAGAAATTACTAATTTTGTATTCAAATTTACACAGATAATCCTTTATCAGTAAGAATTCCTGAGAATCTATACAGACATGGATAACTATGTAGCTAGTTTATGCAAACAACGACAAAAATATATAGGATTTACATACTCAAAATTATAAATTTATTTTATTTTATTGATAGAATGATTGCATCATTTTTGTTATTATATATTTTTTTACGTATTAATATAAATTATTGAGGAGTCAACTGATAAACGACCGGTAGCAGGTAATCAAACTCGGCTGATATTGTGTGTTAATATCAAACTTCTGTTTATGCTGGTAAGAGGTTGTGACATATATCTTCCAGATCTGCACTGTACACTATTACATTTCTTGTGATTCAACATTTTACACAATTTTATTCATAGTAATTTGATGAAAATTACATATTATAAGCAGTGGAGTATTGTACCATAGTTCATTCAAACTTTTCCATATAATTCACACATCTGTAATAAGTAAAAAAATGTTTCTTATTGGAATCTTTTACGCTTGCATTGCTCTTTATGACATGACGAAAAATGACCTTCTAGTTGGGTATTTGTCAATTACTATAAAACCAGGATAGAATTTGTAATTAATGGTGAAATAATTACTCCTTAAATTGCATGACAATAGTGCTTCATGGGCGAAATAGGTCTTTGGGGTCAATAAAAATATGGAGTTACATACCTGCCAATGACTTGTAGAATACTGGACTTTTATTTATACAGATATCTTTATTGTACCAGATACTTACATCTTAAACATCATTTATATTTTCAGATTTTTGTCTCATAGAAAAGAAATTCCAGGCTTCAAAAACATTATTCAAAAAACCATTATTAGGATTTTTTTGTTTTATTTTATTAAAATAATCATTTCCATACTTAAAGAAATTGTCAATTTTAGAATATGAAATCTCAAATAACTGTCTGTATTTGGATTCAATTTGAAGTAGTCTTCTAATCCATGTTATTTTGAGTGATGCTATAAAACATCCTTTTTTATAGCTCTGTGACATTAACTCTCTTTTTATGCGATCATTTTTATGTTGCCAAATAAAGTTAAAAAACATTTTATTCAGTTTTGTTATTATTTCCAGTGGTGGATTTGGAATAGCAATACATGAATGGTTTAGTTTGGAAATTATCAATGTTTTCAAAATGGTTATTCTACCTAAAGTAGTTAAAATTCTTTTTGACCACTGTTTTAAGCTTTTTTCTATTTCTTTTTTTTAATATCATAATTTATCTTTATCATTCTGTCTAAATCAACTAAAAACTTTATTACAAACAATGTAAACGAACCTTGGTTCCAATCTAATTTAAAACGATGATTAAAAGTTTCGCCATTATATCTATTACACCCAATCCACACTGCTCTTGTTTTATTATTATTAATTTTCAAACCGGAAAGCAAGGCAAAGTCATCTAATACATGTAAAGTTTCTTGTAATGATGCCTCTGCTCCATCCAGAAGAACAGACAGAATCACAGCACACATTAAGAATATGTAAGGTGAAATAGGGTCCCCTTGACGACAACCTCTTATTATACTTAAAAATTCAGAAACTATTTCATTTTGTAGAACTGCTGACATAATATCTTGACGAAATATTTTAATCCATTTTATAAACGATTCACCAAAATTGAAAAAATCAAGCACTTTATCAATATAATCCCAAGACACTGAATCAAAGGCCTTTTCAAAATCAATCATTAAAAGTAGTCCTGGTATATTTTTTCCTCTGTATATTGCATTAAGTAATAAATTAGTCTAGTGTTTTCACCAATATATCTGCCACTGGTAAATCCTGTCTGATCGTCTGACATAATAAACGGTAATACCTTTTTTCAATCTTTCAGCTATGCAGCCAGATGCTATTTTTATACAACATTCAACAGTAATATTGGTCGCCAATTTTTTTAAACTGCTTTGGTTTGTCCACTTTAGGTAAACAAGTTATAATACACTGACGTTGTGTAATTGACAATTTTCCAGTATGAAACCTTTCATTTAGCGAACATCTTAAAAAGCTTACTAAGTCGTTATTAAAGAATTTTAAAAATTCAGATGTAAAACCATCTGATCCAGGACTTTTCAAATTTTTCATTTTTCGTAAAAAAGTATGAATTTCTGTGTTTGTTAATTTTCCCTCCAAGCTATGTTTTTGTTCTTCAGTTAAAATACTTAAGTGTTTAATATCTTTAAGTTTACTCTTGAGATCCCTATCATACTCCTCATTATCTCTATTATAAAGATTGAAGTAATATTGTTTAGTTTCTGCTAGGATTTCCTTTTGATCAGTAATTATAGAGTTATTATTTTTTACATCTTTCTAAACTACAAAAATATTTTGTTGGTTTTCACCTTCCTCTACCCACCTTGCTTTAGAGCTTAACAGAGACCCTTTTATTTTTTCTTTTCTTAATTCCTCTAAATCTTTTTTTATAATTAATTTCATTAATGTTAGAAAAACAGTTACTTTCTAGTCAAGTAATTTCATCAATTATCTGTTTCTCTTTTTGGATGGACATTTTTACGGTAAAAGGAGTATTATATGGTTTTTCCCCTAATTTCAAGCAAAGCAGTCTCCAAAAATTGTTGATCTGTAATGGTAAATTGAATATCATCATTGCTTATTTCATAATTTTTTTTATGTTATAAACAGGCACTACATATTGTATTTTTACATCTTTAATACACTTTTTTACTATACCCTTCCGGAGCACCCGGCGTCACTTCCCTGGTGGAAGTTCACGTGTCTAACCTAACTTGTTAGTTCCAAAGTTTTTACTTTGCTTCTGGATTGTGATTCGAAGAATGATCAGATCTATAACTAGGATTGGTTTTGACATCTACAACCTTGGACAAAAAAATTTCTGACACAAGTCTACTTTGTTTCAACGGGTGTTTTTTTCGCCAAGTATATTTTCTATCATCTGGATATAGTTCTCTAAAAGGGTCTATGAGGTTAAATTCATCTTTCATATTTATGACAACATTTTTTGCTTTTGGATTATTGTAATGGAGGTAACCAAAGGTATTCAGTTCTTGATTCTAAACAAAATTAAAATCACCATTTATGATGCAATATTCATTTTCAAAATCTTGGAGAATTTTTCTATATTTAAAAAATTGTGGGTTATCCTCATTTGGAGCATATATATTTATCAATGTTACTCTCATCTTTTCAATAATCAGGTCAATTGCAATGTAATTCCCATTATTATATTTTTTTTAATTTGGTGTATATTATACTCAAAATTATTATTAAACAAAATGCCTTCTCCTTTTGAGTTTGATGTAACTGTTTTTAAAATAATTTCTTCACCCCATTCTGATCTTATTACCCAATGTAAATTGTCTACCAAATAAGTTTCTTGTAAACAGTATATATTATATGATTTTGACCTTAGGAAGTTCAACACATCTCTACGTTTTTCATAATCCTTTAGACCTCTACAGTTGGAAGTAAGTATTGTGATATTGTTATGTGCTTCCATGATTGGATTTAATCAATAACTTTTATTTTTTGTCTATAACACAAACAAGGCATTCTGGTGAAGTAATACAAACTTCACTTAAGATATTAAACATGTTTTACTAGTTACAAAAATCATGAGGAAAGTCAATGAGGTTGACAAAGTGTATGATATGTGCTTGTGTAAAGGTAATTTTGTATATTATCAAAGCAAGTATATGCCAATGAATGACGTGGCAAGGCAAAGTTAGCATTAAATAATTAAGAAAAAAAAGATAAAAATAACATGGGAATTATCTACTTCTGTTCAATTAATAACAAAAATTGAAGACAGTTTACCATAGAAAAAAGAACTGTGATATAACTGACAGCGTATACTAAGCTACAGTACAGACCTGTCGAAAGCTTAACACTGAGGTAAGGAATAGGTAAAACAATGTGTGTGATGATGGCAATAAAGTTTTGTGGGTCATAATTAGCTTATGCTTGCAATGTCATTGATCAACAACTAATTTGAAAGCAGTTTGAAAATTAGCTTAAAAACATATTATTCATTTTTGTTAATTCCAAGGAGTATATTCAAATGGGAAAATTACATCTATATCAGTTGTTTAAAAATGTTTAAATTCAATTGTGATCAGTGCTCAAAAACAGTGGATTTAATAAGTCTATAAACTATTGATACTGTTATTTTACATACCTGCCACAGTAAGTGTGTATTCAGCAGTATTACTAGTTCCACCAAATTGGCTATCACATTTCCAAACTATGTTGTTCTGGCTGTTTGTCATCACATTAGCTGGTATTGTAAGTTTATATATAGGTCCAGGTTCACATGTGTACTGGTATTGTTGATTTGAACCATCCCCAATGATACATGTACTTGTGTAATCTATATTTGCTAGCAGTGAACCACTTCTTCTCCATGATATATATTTTGCGAAGTCACTAGTATCCTGTGGATTACATGTTAATGTAAAAGATTCACCAGCTGCAGCAAACTCTAATGATCCTGTCAGTGTCCAAACTGCTTCTACATTAAAGAAATACAATCCACTGTTATGTATACATAAACATTACTGAATTTCTTTTTAATCTATTCAAAATATCTATATCTATTGAATCAAATGATTAACAAAGTTAATGAAAATCAGATCTCACCACTTTAAATTTAATGCATTGGAAACTGATTGTATATACTTTTACTTTAACAAATTATGAATTTCACAATAAACGTTATGGTATTAATAATAAAAAATAAAAATGAATAACAAACATAGAAATCCAAGTAAAAATAACTATTCCGAAGCAAAATGAAAACGTTGAAACTGACAAATCAGGCCAAAGACGTGAACCACCACCAGAGAAGTTAGACCGTGTGCTCCAAAAGTTCCTATGTTTAGGTAGTTGCACCCGTTATATTTGTGTGATCAAAATTAAGACTGAAAATAGAGTTTGAATGGCCAATTAATGGACTAGGATAACCTTCTTACTGCATATAGATACTGGCGGGAAATATGTCGAAAAATAATGCAATATATCCGCCAACATTAAAAACATTGCATATAAGGTTCACCATCAGCGCTGGTATATAAATTCGCCTGCGAAAACCCAACATCTATAATTTTAGTAGGTAAAATAAAAAAAACTGACAAAATCTCGGTTTTGTTTTCACTATTTATTATTTTTATACTGAATGTCATATATGTACCATTTTATTGATTGATTGACTGATTGATTAATTGACTGATTGATCATTTTCAACATATATCTAGACTAAATAATTTCAGTATCTTTTTCATAGTTCTGACTTTTATAATGTTTATCAGTGAATGTCACACATGAAAAGTTTCTTAAAACATCTACTATATCAGTTTTAAATTATATATTTACTTTGATCAATTCAAAACAAACGTACTAATCCATGTCCGAGTCAAAATCAAGAAGAATAGTAAAAACGTTCGAACTGACTAGTTAGGTTAGACACTTGAGCTTCCACCAGGGAAATGAGGCCGGGTGCTCCGGAAAGATAAGCACTTACTGTTAAGCAAGCTTCACCCGCAACGCGTGTAATCAAGATTGTGTTGAAGGAACACCAAACTATCCAGGAGGACAATCCTGGACAGAGAGACATCAAACTAAACAACAAAACTGTGATGACAGCCATAAAACTTTTTGTGGGCCCTGATAAGACTACGCTTGTAATATCTCTAGGAAGATAATTTATTTGCAAGCAGTGAAAAATGAAAAATTCAAAATGTTAATTTAAATAACATTAATTTTGATTTTAAATCCCAACAGTACAGAAAGAAAGAAAAATATGTGCATTATATAATTATAATAGTGTTTATAGCCGAAAACCTTCCTCTCATAATATCTGTTTTAGTGAACATTTAAATACAAACATATAGTCATCGAGGACATTTAAATTATTTGTGAATAAAGTCATTAAAGTGTATAACGTTTTTGCTTTATTTGTTTAACTTTTTTTATTTTATTATTATTTTTATTTTATTTTTTTGGTTAAAAGTATCGTATACCACAACAATAATATGGCTATTTTTAGATGTATTGCATGAATTGTAACATAAAATGTGTAACAACACGATTAAATATAATTTGTATCACAAAAACAAAACGATATTGTGTATGCTATATATTGCACAGATATAAATTAATGTTATTTTTGTAGCCGTTATTATAAAAGTATAAATACCTGTAACTCCAAGGAAAATTATGACCATAAGTAAACATAACTGACATAAAGAACGGGTATCCATATTTATATTTTAACTTCCTTGTTGTGACATCAAGATTTTATATATTTACAGGTTTTTAAATAGTCTTTAAAAGTTCTGACTACACACGAATAATACAAGTACACAAATATGCAAGGTGCTTCAATCAAGTGTTTTCCCGTGTCATGCCACGTTTAACCGCGTTTAGTGCGCGACTTGTCAGTTTCGTTATATTTATCTATGTTATTATATCAAACTATGTAAGGTTTTCGTGTATAAATTTTGGATGTTCCTTGAATGTTTTGTTTATAACCAATGATAAAGTATAATTTGTTTTGATATACCTTGATAAAAAAAATAGGGACTTATAGGTGGAGTAGCTGTAGACGTTAGTTGAAACATTATTTTATTAATCAGTAACTACAAATAATAGAGGACAAAACTAACTATAGACTTGATTCAGGAACAACCGCAACCTTATATGAACCTGTCTCCAGAACAACTGTACAACATAATACAAAATATCTTATGTCAACTGCTAACCAAAACCCGTCAATCCATTACTGATAGCACTTTATCGCTTGTAGTCAGAAACGTTGTTGACAAACACAAGAGAATTTAATTTGCCATTTTTGTAATTGATCTATCAGATAAAGTTTCCATAAGTGTCTGTATAAATTGGCCAAATTATACCAGGTATGTTCACAGCGGATTGTCTAAGTTACACGGCATCTTACTTGTATATCCAAAAAGGGTGTTTAATAAGACAGAGTGATTATAATAATGGTGGGCAATTTTCCATTTCTCTATGTAATAATGCAGATAAATTAAAGAAAAGACTATATTCACAACCGAGATGGTGGACCTAACTTTGTTGATTCCAAACAAATATCTACTATCAATAGAATGAGTTGCAGTTTTTGATAGAAACCATGTGTGTTGTGTTTTGTAATATGATATTCCTACAAACAATTTGTAAACCAATGGGTACAAACTGAGCACCATTGCTTCCCGACTTGTTTTATCAGTATGAAGCTGAAGAATGCAGATCTGGAGTAAAGATTGTCGCTTAATCATTCAACTTTACATAAAGATATATAGATGGCGTTCTATCCCCCGAGAATAATTATTTTCGAAACTATGAGAATGCCATCTATCATAGTCAGCTTGAAATATAAGATACAACTGTTTATTCAAGTACTTCTTCATATTTAGACTTATATCTCAATTCTGACAACCACGAAAAGCAACATTTGAATCTATATGACAAATGTGATGACGCTGGGATAGAGCTTGTTGGTACTAAGGGGACTTTAAACAAGCAAGCTGCTAACAAATATATGGTTGACCCATTGATATGGCATACAAGGCTTATCAGGATCCTCAAAAATTAAATGGCCGTCATCACAATAATTTGGCATGATGTCTCCGTGTCCAGAATTACTCTTTATATTTTTGACGTCCCATATTTTTTTTATTCTTAATTTAAATCACACACATAGCTAGCGTTTCTGGCTAAGATACGACTGTTTCCTTAAGTTCTGCTTCATATTTCGACTCAATAATGATGCCAATGGAAGGCTACATTTAACACTTTATGATAAACGTGATAAATTAATTTTTTTTATTGTCAACTGTCTTTTTCTATACAGCAATATATCTGTTTCTCCTTCTTATTGCGCATTTGTCTCGTTAATAACAACCTTTGGCAGAGCTTGTTCCCACTATGGAACAAACCAGGCTTTTTGCAAATAAATTGTTGACCCAGGGATATTTCAAGCCTAGGCTATCAGGGACCTCAACAAGTTTTATGTCCGGCATCACAGAATGGTTGATAAATTCATGTTACTGTGTCCAGGAATGTCCTGGATATATTTGACGTCCCATAGTTCTATGTTCCATTCACACAATTTTGATTACACATGTGGCGGGTGAAGCTAGCTAAACAGGAGGTGCTTACCCTACTGGAGCACCCTGCCTTACTTCCCTGGTGAAGTTGACGTGTCTAGACGTGTCTAACCAAACTTGTCAGTTCAAAGGTTTTTACTTTGCATCTGGATTGTTATACGGACATGGATTAGTATGTTTGTTTTTAATTATCTCTTCAATTCTTTATAAATTACAACTGACCAAGGCTTAAATTAAATATATTTTAATTCAAGCTTAAACGTATATAAAAATAGACATAAGCAAAAATTCAATGCATCTGTATTTGATTCAACTTTAACTTTAGATATATTAGATATAATGTACCATGATTTTTGCATAGATCAAATTCAAAAATTCCCTATCTATAATCATAGATTATTCAACAAAAATAACAATAAATATACACTTGGCTATTAGTTAACAAGAAAACTCGTTGTGTTTCAATTGTGATTTCAAATCAACAAACATGCATGTCCCTTAAAAGCATTACCATTTGCTTGCATATACAGTCATCATTATTGAGAATTTTTTTCATATATTATTTGGCCATTCAATAATTAAAATATGCTATCTGAATACTTACAAAAGGGGTTAGATCCTACATTTTTTCTATTCTGAAAGTTACTTTTTTGTTTAAGATTTTGCCATCATCTGCTAGTTAACAAATTTTGTGTTTTTTTTTTTGTTTTTTTTTTGCCCAAGCAAATCCTATTTTTGAACTATATAATAAGAAATACTTAACACCTGAATAGATCTATTTTCACTGTATAAGAAAGGAGATGGATGACCCAAAAAACTGACAAAAGTGACCTTGCTGAAAAAAGGCGGCTTGGTTATCCGACCAGTTAAAATTAAAACCGGAAGTAGAAATGACTGAAATTGCCATGTACAGCAGATATTTTAGGGGGTTGAGGCCCAAAATGGGGGTATTTTAGACCTATTAAGTTAAAGTAGAAACTTAACCCTGATACATTTTCTAAGACTGTTCATTTGATCCATGCAAAACAGGTATAAATTGTATACTTTTGGGATTGTCGACATGGCATAGTGCTTGTATGAGGGCCTAATTTCTAAAAACGGTTTATGAAAAATTTCAAATCATTAATGGTTTTTCAAAAATGAAATTCTCAATAATTATGAGGTATACTATAAACTACCATTTTTTAATTTCAGGCTATAAAGCTGGACAATAAAGATTCCTGTTAGTTGTTGTTTCTTGGCAGTCACTTTGACAATCATATTATTTATTTTATTTATCCATAAAACCAGAACAATTTTTGCAACCTTATGTACAACCTTGTATCTTTATAAAAATATAGATAATTTTCTTCAAAAACGTAATATCAAGAGAGCTGCTGAACATGTATAATAAACCTTCCCTTGGTCTAACTTATAAACTATCATTTTAAAACAATTTTTATTTTAGAATAACTGTGTCAAAAATCTTTAGCTCTGGACGATGCAAATCAATATAAATTGCAAAGAGAGTCATTGTTTAGGAACCAAAGTTTTCTCAATAGTGACAGAGACAAATATATACATGTAGGCAAGACTGACGATAGAATTTATAATAAATGATAATTCCAAACTTATTTCTAACTTTCAGCAAAAACTTCTAAACTATAAAACTTTCTTCTAAACAAATTCCTTAACAAAACATAAAATACTTTTCAAAAAACAATAAGTCATATAAATATTTACAGACAAATACATACATAGCAAAACTCTATATATCTATAAAAAATAATTTTCTTATAAGGAAGCCCTGAATAAATGATTTATCTAGTTAAATACATATATGTGTATGTTAATATTTGTGTATTTAAAATAGTGAGGTTTTTTTAATCAGACTTTATGGATTAACATGCCTTTTATGGTGGTTGGTTGAATGAATTTTAATATCACATCAGCAAGTTTTCAGCTATTGGCAACATGTCAATTATCGTTTCTCAATACTTTTACTAATCTAAAATATAAGCATATATAACTTTTAGGGTTTTGGAATTTGTATACTAATGTCAAGCTTTCAAGTACTTGTACAATTGCCATAAACGTTACACATAAATGCCACAGACCACTCAATCCATTATACTAGAATTCAGTCAACTAGTACTGTCCTACAGGAAAATTGCCTTCTCACTTGTTATTGACTGGGGTGGTGAATGAGACCCCTCAGACCACAAATGCTAATGCCTTAAACACTCAACCAATGTTGCCCCCTCATTAATGGTTATAAGTAGGGTATTTCTAGCTTAATTGATTTAACTTAGTTAAACTTAATGAAAAAATTAACTGTAACAAATCTTCTCATAAATAACACTATTATATAATGTATTTATAATGCATCTGAAGTATACAATATTTAAATTTTACCAGTCTAGAAGGTAATGTTAAGCAACATTTCAAAGTAATATGACATAAATATATATAATGTACATGTATATAGGAAAAAAAGAGCAAAACAAATGTTCATATGAATGGGTCATTGGCTCAAATTACGATATGCTTACAAAAATCCCATGAAATCTGTAATAGATAATTCTTTAGAAATCTTTGGAAAGTCTCCTGACACAATCAATGTATATGTAGTATAAAAAGCATCTTTGACTAGCATTTAAAATAACAAGAAGCCCAATAAGGTATGATGCTCAAATGATTGTGTTCAAAGCAATTCAGACTTTATAAAACATGTGGACACCTTAATTTAGCTTTATGATTTAGCTACAGACAGCAAGCAAATACATGCAATGTTGTTTCTTTTTGTCAAAGAATCTGTTACATTTAGCATCTAATTTGCATATTCCTGTAATTAGGAGCTGAAAAAAGGCTAGTCAGGATAGATATATTCAATTGTTGTGATTAAATTTCATTTGTAAACATGTATGACCATGCTTGCCTGGTACAAACTTTGATCTTCACCAAGAGATCTTGCATAAAAAATTTGTTGAAATTTGCCAAATGTTATCTATTGATTTATGCTTCACAATGTCACATGATTTTAAGGCTGATCACAAAAGATCACCATAGCACTTCGAATGAGCTAGAACTATTGGTTTCATTTCAAGTATTTACATAAGCAAGTATTTGTATAATATTTCATAATCTTTAACAAAAATACCAGCTTGGCAGTTAAAATAAGAAAATTCTACTGTTTCAAATTCAATTTTCAAAATTAATTAAAAAAAACATAATTTTTTAAAATGTATTACAAAGGCATTAATCATAATATAGTAAACACACACACTCGCACACACACACACACACACACACACACACACAAAATAGGCTAAAAAGCACGATATTAGCAACAAAAAAAGCAATTGAAGCCTAATTTTATTTCAAAACTATATGTATAACATAGTAACAAAATTATCAAAAACTTCTTTATGTACAAACAAATTTGTCTAATTCTGACCATAAATCATTTTATCTGTAAATATGAATCTTTTCCATGAGTTTTCACTCGATGGTTACAAATCAAAATCAATACCATATTGTAAATCCAGTTTTATTCACATGAACGTTATTTTCGTAAACTAGCCATCCAAATCATCAACAAATTCAATATCCTGCCGTATTGAAAGTTACCAATCAATACCTGATGACTTAAATGCGAATTCCATCTTCTATGAAATATATCTCTTACTTGTGACTAGCGGAAATAAAGTTTCTCTAAATTAACCGAATTAACAGTACATAAAAAACTTATAAAAAAATTTAGCAAGTCACTGAACAGCATGTCTTGTTAAGCCATTTCCTGATATTTGTCCTAGATTACAGTTTAATAAAACAAACAGATCTTTATCTTATATAATAATGATTATATCCTCCTCTCTTGACAATTGATGGATTGCTGGCAACACCCAAAATGTTCTGACAAAGGCCCAGCATGCTTGATTTACACACAAAAAGAATTAAAGTTCAGTCTGAATTGTGCTATTTAATGAAGTCACTGACACTAGTATGTCATTAATTGTTGTGATGCTGCTTTAATACCGGCCAGTAGTCAGAACATAAAAGGCATGGCTGGCAATACGTCAATTCTGGACCTGGCTGTTCAAAACTCCATTAACCGAATCAACTTGAAATTGAAAATGTTATTAAATAAAAATATTTGGTATAAAAATACTGTTTTTTTAATGCTTCTTTTTGACAATAAAAATTGCCTAAACTAACAATTTAACAACATTTTTAGATATATTGGTTCAAACAAAAAATACAAGTTTTGACATTAACACAAATCTTAGAACAACCAGGCACTAGTTAGTATACATGTGGCCTTAAAAATCTATTTTACACTCACAGGTCAAAAGTGTTTCCGCACAATGGCGGCCAAAAAAAATACCGCACTCGATTCACCTCTGATTTTTTACTAGTATGCTTTTAATATCAAAGGGAAGCGTGCAAAATTTTCAGGGTTATAACGGATGGTTTTTCCACGATCACCGGTTATAAATTTATTTTAGAGTAATCTCTCTTTTGTTTATATGTCGTCTGCTAGCAACAATGGCTGAGCGTAGGAAACAACTGTCAGTCGAGACGAAACAAACTATTTTAACTTTAAGTGAGGATGGTTTCAGTGGCCGAAAGATTGCTGAGATCTTAAAAATTATTTTCTTCTACAGTTCACAAATTTTTAAAACGGTACAGACAAAGAGGTTACGTTGAAAACGAAAGTAGAAGTGGAAGGCCAACAAAATTCAATGACCGAGTTGACAGGCAGATTTTACGTGTAGTGAAAACAAATCGGAGGAAAACTTTAAAGGAAATTACAAACACTTATAATGAATCAACACCAGAAAAATTAAGTGAATCAACCGTAAAAAAGAGGTTTGGCATTTTATGGATACGAAAGAAGGATAGTAAAAAAGAAAATTATTATATCGACGACTAACGGTTTCAGGAGGAGGGCATGGTGTAGGTCTCAGCTTCATAAAACTGTCAATAGCTACTGGAATAGAGTTATATTTTCAGACGAGACTCCGATTGTATTGGGCATAAGTGGTAAGTGTCATGTGTGGCGCAAAGAATGTGAAAAGTGGTCATCATACTGTCTTGGTGAAAGCAGTTATGGAACCCCCCAGGTAGTTACAAGTGTAATGTTTTGGGGGTGTATCACCTACGATGGTGTAGGGACTTTGGTAGCAGTAGATGGCAACATTAATTCAGAAAAGTATACTACTATCTTGGACGAAAATCTGTGGCCAGTTGTTGCTAAAGTTTTTGAAAACCGCCCCTGGATATTCCAAGATGACAATGCCACCCCCCACCGGTCTCGGCATACTATGCATTTCAAAGAGACAAACTCTATACCTACAATGTTATGGCCTGCGCAAAGTCCAGACATAAATATAATAGAAAATGTTTGGAGGTATATGAAAATCAGGTTGCAGAGAAGAGCGCACAACATTAGGAACAGACAACAACTGATTGATGCTGCTTCTGAAATCTGGGCCTCCATCAGTTTAACTTATATCCGATCATTGTATGCCTCTATTCCAAACAGAATCCGTCAAGTATTCAGGGCAATTGGATCCATTTCCAAATACTAAGGTAAGAAATCGTCATAGTTTTCTTATTTCCCTGATATTCAACTTTGCAGTTTTGAAATGTTGTTTTAAGAAAAACAACGGCGGCCATTGTGCGGAAACACTTTTGACCTGTGAGTGTACAATAGAACCTCCTTATTTTAGATATTTCAGAATAACTTCCATCCTTTTCTCTTACAATGAGGTTTCTAAAGTCTTTACAATGTTTTATAAATTGTGGCCTTTGTGATGGAACAATATTTCCTAACATTACTAGAGGGGCAGTATATTTCCATCAACAATGGGACCTGTTTCCTTATTATTCTAAATACATCAATAACTAAAACCTACAATGGCCAAAAAATGTTCAATCATGAGCAAAAATGTAGAATCATATTTTTGGAACTTCTCGTGAATTTCTAAGACAAGACATTTTATGTCAAGTATTGAACATATTGGTAAATTTTTCTATTACTGTTTATTAAAGTAAGTGTGGCCAGCTCAGTTGTTTTTTCCAAACATGCTGGAATAATCTAAATCAGCAAACGATCTTTCACATTCAAATCAGCTTTGTGATTTCAGTAAGAAATTATGCACAAGTAACTTTGTACACATACAGGTTCACATGGCCTTTGACCAGACGAAGTAAAAAAGAGCTGATTTACAGACACAAGTATACCGAGAGGGGATCATAAAGGAAAAAGTACTTATATTGAGAACAACTGAGACAAAAGTCTTCTGAATTCAGACCAATAACAGACAATATAAAAATACATATGCTAAATAAAAAATAGCTTTTCCTTAGTATCACAATTCATAACAATTATATTTTTTATAAAAAATTATAAAATTAAAAACAATCAACATTAATTCAAAATTAACAATTAATTAACAATTTATATATATATATAAACTATAAAATGTAAAAGTCTATATAAAATATAACTACATTTCGGTATTTGGTGGTGGTGGTTTGTCTGCCTGGGTGTTATCTGGTGGGAGTGGTTTACCACTTCTATTGAAGTCCACCTCAGCATAGTCAGTTTTGTTCTCCAATCCTCGGATCACAAGTTTGGTTTCTCCATTTGGCTTATTCTCATGTACAATATCAGCATATATCAGGCCATCTTTGTTCTACAAGACAGAAAGACATGAATTTAAAGGTGACATAATTTTAATCTTTGCAGTGCATCAAGGGCAATGTGCAAGAAGGGTTCTTCAGCATGTCATGCCAACCATGACACAAGCATCAGTTTTAAGGTATTTTTATGTGTGACTGTGATTTCCAATGGCTGAGTTCAAGAACAGTCACCATGTATACTCCTATTTTCAAATCTTGGTCAAATCTGACAAACATTCTAACCCTGACCTCATCAGTGTATAATATTATCAGTACCTCTGGAATTCAGATTAGCAAGGGCCCAGGGTCCTAACAATAAGTCTGGGCTCCTAAATATTTACACATTTTAGCTATTTATTACTAAAATTACAACTAACTTCTTTTCTGAAGTGAGCTTGACCCCAACTCATTAAAGTTGAGCTTTATCCCTGGTACTTTGCAATGTTTGTCTGGAACATAACTGAAAAAACTTAATGGAGAAATTCTTATAACAACATTGTTTATTTTCAATAAAGATAAATTGAAGTTTCATACATATGATGGTTTTAATCTATCGTAAGAAAAAGTTTATGTGTGGACAAAGAGTATGTGGTTCTATATACTAGAACATGTAGAACAAATGTACCCATTACGCTTATGGTTATGTTACTGTTACTTGTAGAACCTTCATATTCCTATACCTACCTTCTTTGGTTTGTTCTTGGTTTTTGGTGCTTTTGGTGCCTTCTTCCCATTATCTTTGTTTGTAGCATTTAACTCGTCCATGTTTTCATACAGAGTTCCTGGAAATAAGTTAATATTATAATATGTTAATATGGTAAACAAACATTTGTCGATTTTATTGGTTGCAATATTCCAATTAAATTTTCATGATAGCAGAGTAAAACAAAAATTTTTAACCAATCAAAAAGCAACTTATAACAAGAGTGTGGTATTTACTGTATGCATCAGTTTCAAGAATAGGTTACAGTGTATTTTCAAAATTCCTACACTAGATATGTGAATGTACCCATTGTATCGAATATGTTCTAACAACTTTAAACAATGATGCATATTCATTTTTATATTCCATACAGGATTATGTATACATTGATTATTGTTCTTATAAATGACAATAAATTACCAGCACTACATAATAATAATTTGTGCAAGGACCGTCAATTGGCAGTTGTATTGGTTGTCAAATAAAAAATGGATTTTTTATTACATTTGGCATCATATGTGGGACTAATTGCAACCCTGGGTTGTATTTCCATGTACCCTTCCTAGCCTATCTATTTCCCCCATGCGTTCTTCCCTATTTCCACAATATCAAAGGTTTTCTTCCTGGTGTCACCGACACCCTTGCCAATACTCCAAGAGATTTCTCTTTGTTCGTAAAAATGCAAATTATTAACAAATATTTCATAAAATGTAAATTAAAAAGCATTTGAAAATATTTCATTACTTGTCAAGTATAATCCTGGATTTTAGCACATCTTTATTTTATAACATAGATTTTCATTAGCAAAACAAAACCACTGACATTCTACAGCAATTTGAAACATCAAAATCTAAGCTCATTCAGCATGTGACATCTTTTTTTAAATCAAATAGTTATCATGTTATTTTTTTATGAAAGAGTGGAGTAGATATGGCTGATGGTGTTTTATGCCTCAGTCATGATCTTTCACTAAAATCAAGGTGGTCAGTTCTAGGATGGTGGAGGAAACTGGAGTACCCACAGAAAAAACTATTGACCTTTCAAAGCTGGCAAACTTTTTTATGCTAGGATCTGTTTGAAATGGAATTAATTCCTACCCAGTGAGAGACACTTTGATCCATAACTGTGTAGACACCAAGGTCCACCAATGTTTTGGAAGATGATTAATATTGAAAGTGCTATTTAATGTACTTGCTGGTGTGTCACCAATAACATTCCATTTCTGACAGTTAAATCACTGATATAATAGAGTAAACATCTGTACATCTTTATATCTGTAAATCAACTATCTCTTTATAACATTTTGTCATGATATATGAATCCTGCTCATATACGCGAGTGGGAGGCCATGGGTTCAATCCCGACCGTTCTGAACCAACACTTAAAAGTGGGTAATAAATTTTCTTTTGCCAGGCACTTCGCATTACCATCTAATGGGAAGGGTTTGCAGGTATGGTTTAGATGTATTATCTTACCTTCTTCTGCTACTTTCTTTCCTACAAAATGAATATATATATATATTTTCCAATTGAACGACTGAAAATAAGCATGATAAGTAAAATCATCTATAGAAATTTTAAGTCAGGCTCATGACATGTGCCTTAAAACATGGGGGATAACTCAATCAGAAAATAAAAGTGCACAGGGGGGGGGGGGGGGGCTATATATTTATAATATATTTATTTTTTTTTCATTTATTTATTTTATTTTTTATGTTTATAATTATTGTTTTTTTAAAAATAAATTATTAAAACAAATTGTATGCGTACTTCACATTTACATTGTAATATTTAGACAGTGATAGTGATGTAACAATGTAATATTACTAGGACATGTTTATATGATCAATGTGTTTTTTTTTGTGTTAAAAAAAGAGCCTTTAAATTACAATAAACATAAGAACAATATTTTTTATAAAATTACTATCAGTATGGTTGCACTGAGCTTGTACATATATAATTCTACACATTGGAAAAAAATAGAAAAAGAAAAATAGTTAAGAAGAATTTTACATCTTAGTTTATTTTGATTAAATAATTAATATTATATTTATGTAATATGCAAGTTCTTAAAAGGGATGCACCAAGTTATAAAAACAAAGAGCTTGGAATTTGTGTCGCAGCATATTAAATTTCGCTGCGGAAAAACTTCTCCCTAATCTTGGCTGAGGGAGAAGTCACTCCTCCCTGTTTCAAAATCTAATTTGAGCCCTGTAAAAATAAACTAACAAATAATAATAAAATGTTTAATCAGTTACCAAGTGTCCAAGGACTATAACAGTTACTGCTACTTTCCTTTTTATACAGCACTAGACCTGCTTGTATTTGTTGTCAAGTTGATACGCTATGGTAGAGCTTGTTCCAACTATGGGAAATTTATACAATAAAGTAAGCTGCTTACAAACAAATGGTAGTCCCAGGGATTTTGCAAGCCGAGGCATATCAAGGCCCTCAAAAATTTTATGGTGGCCATCACAATATTGTTGATAAGTATGATGATTCTGTATCCAAAATTACCCTGGATATCTCATTTTAATCATGCACATGTTTGTGGATGTCCAAGTCAGGGTTTGTTTAGGGTGTCCAATTCTATTCCAACTACTTTATTATTTTCACTTACTGTTTTAAATATATTTCATATTTACCTGGTTTTGGTTTTTTCTCTTTCTGTTTCCCCAACAAGTTCTTTGGTTTTGCACCACCTTAAAGAGAACAAAATTAATCAAGTTACTAGAAAGTAAGATACGAGTATGATTAACTGTGAGCACACTTTTAAAGTCGTAACTTGAATTAAGTGATTACAATCTTCCAGACCTTGAAAATCACCAATATGATAGATAAGTCCAAAAAATGACCAGTGTTAAATCAGACTGGAGACCAAAACTACAACACAAATATGTTAATCAATATAAGGGTTTAAGGTTTATGATATTGACATCACGGTCATTAAGTAGACCAAACAAGTGGACAAAATGGGCTACCTCTAAAAACTTAAAACAAGTTCTCTGGACAGACGGACAGACAGATAGACAGACAACCACAAACACTATAGTCCCATCTAGTTGCAGGGGACTAATAAAATAAAACTGACATTAGGACACTATTTTATAAATAAATCCTTTTGTTTGAGAACTTGTCGGCTTTTAAAGTGCAAAACAAACCTTTGCCTTCTTTGCCTTTGTCTTGTTTTTTTGGTTTTTGTACTTCAGCGTAAACTGCTGATGGATCAGGCTTCTTATCCTTCTTTGTATTTTTCTGTACTTCAGCATACACGGGGGCAGGGTTATCTATTCCCATCTTGCCATTTTTGTTTTTCTGAACTTCTGCGTAAGGATAATCGTTTTGACCGCCTGTGGCTCCACCAGATGTACTTGCTTTTGCAGCAGCAGCAGCAGATCCGGGCTTTACAAAATTTGGTCCTGCAGGCTCATATAAAATGTTGTCACGCACTCCATCTGAATACCAAAACGTATTACATGTATTGATAAAAAAGTAACAATACATAGAGCAAAATATCATAATTAGAGTGAGTGAGTAATGGTGTTTATCATCCCAGTCAAGAATATTTCCCTTATATCGAGACGTTGAATAAGTTGTATATTATAGGAGTTAACAATCACCTCCAATCACCAGGTGAAATAAAGTTAGTGAAAAACAAAAAATGTTCATTTAAGGATTGAATGTCACTTTGAATGCTGTCATCGAGGTATGACTGCATCAGCTCACGTTCAAAGTAAGTGAATCGCAAAGCGATTCATGTTAACTTTGAACGTGAGCTGATGCAGTCATACCTCGATGACAGCATTCAAAGTGACATTCAATCCTTATGTTTACATTATTTTTACCCACAAAAAGGTATTATTAATTTTCCGAAAGTCGGTGTATTAATGTGGTTGGAACACTTAAAGCGAGATAACTCTTATTGTAGAACCATATAAAGAGAACAGCCATGTTGATTTGTCTCGTTGCTTGGCGATCGTAAAATATAGTTCCGTAAAACACATTTGAAAATTAAATTCGATTTCTCCTTTTTCCACTAAACAATAATCTGTTTGGTAAGATATTACCATGAATATAATTATTTAGTCGAATAACAAACAGTTGTTCATAATTTAAATGTGGTGTCCTCGGACTCACTAATTTTTTCACTTCGTATCTTTATAGGCCATGGGAAATGGACATTAATCATTAAAAAATTATTTTGATATAAAAAGACAACAAATATTGGTTTTTATTATTCTTTTTTATTTTCAAATCATTTTTAAAATTGGTGCAGTATGACAAATTTCTACGTTTGTTACCGCTCGTAAAGAGCGTCCCTGCAGTCGCCGGATAGATTTATGAATGAACCCGCAGGAAATTATGAATGAATAAGTAGTCCCTTGGTGGTATGTATTCCTCCGCTGTACATCGAAAGCGGATTGGCTGAAGATATTAACTGACGTATCGCTTTACACAGAGCGCGCGACACACTGCTGTCATCGAAAAATTAACGCAATGGTTCCAAAGAGATTCATATAAGGCAATGCATTTGTAATGTAAACATCAAAAATTAACCTCTTTAGGTTTTGCTACTACAGGTGGAAATGAGAAGAATTTCTCCAATCTCAGACAAGAAAAATATCCAGTTTCCCTGTTTTTAAGAATTAGATTTCTTTTGTCAATCTTTCCCACAGTTGAAGACATGCTAGTACATAATCTGACATGATGAAATGACATTACAATACACTCTTAATTGTGATGTCATTTGTATGCAATTCGGAAATATGGATTAATCATTTTGTATAGCCATAAGTATTTTGAAAAGATCAGTTTGGACAAAATTACTGTATATGTATTTGAATTATCACACTTATATTTTAGTGATACAAGGGACTGAAGCAATGGATTTTTTGTCCCCAAGTCAAGATTCTTTCACTTATATTGAGGCAGTCAGTTCTGGGATGGTGGAGGAAACCAGAGTACCTGGAGACAACATCATCCTTAGGCAAGCAATCTGACAAACTTTCTTACACAAGAATCTGTCCGAGTGGGATTCTATCCCAGACAGCGAGAGGCACTGTGATCTGTAAGATAATGCTTTAGACCACTTGAAAAAGAGGCCCCTGAGGGGGTGAAGACTTTCTACTTTAAAAATGCTTTACCTTCTTCATCAGACTGGTCTCCTCTGGCTGTTAATGGAAACCTATAATAATAAACAGATGACATCTGTAGTCAAATGAAGCAGTTAAATTTAAGCTGAAGTGAGTGTAGTTAATATCATGGCAGGAGTTCATTACATAAAATGGGTACCCCTTTGAGAGGAATATTGATTAAAATGACTATGTTCAACAATCCAAAAAATCTGAGAGTAATCATGTAATACAGATTTTCGATTTTTATATATGTTATTCTCTCTACTGAAATATGACTTAATGCGAAAATTTTATAAAAATCCATGCCGATGTAAGGGAGATATCTGCAGGTTTGTAATACACCTCCCATGTATTGAGTCGGTTTTGAGGACCCCATGCAGTGACGTCATTTAAGTAAGCAGACCCCACAAAATGCTATTTATCTACATTACTTATATAATGGACTAGCTAAAAAATCTTTTTATATTTCACGATAAATTCATTTGATGAAGTGGAATTTACATCCGAAAGGCACCTACCAATAATTAAGCAAATTATTATTAGTCCACCTTAATAAAAAGTTTGTTTATTAGACATTCTTAAGATTGAGACTCCTACCTTTAATCAACAGGATATGTCCTTACAATTAACAAAATTGATTGACAGGTGTTCGGATAGAGTAATTATATGACACCTGTAAATATGCTATCTGAATCGTTTGATGTTGTCTTGGATTTAGAATTTCACATTGGTAAACTGATTGTGAAAAGATAATTACGTATCAAAAACTAGAGTAGCAGGAGTATGAATAGACTGATAACTGACAATCTAATTTTGAAAAAGAACATTTTAAATAAAATTTTACCACCGGTCATTTAATTTTTAATGTTTAATAAATAAATAAATAAATAAATAAATAAATAAAAATAATGGTACATCATAAGCCGGATCAGGATCGTAGACATTTGATAGGCTTTGATGTTTGATCAATATTATTTAAACGCGGGCAACCAGACGGGGATTTTTAAATGTATGTATGAATTTAATTACAGCTTTTACTTTTATCAAGTTTCTAGTTTTCGTTTTCTTCATGATCGGGAAAAATTGGCCTTTGAAATACATTGTATGGAAATCTGGGCTCTTTTTGGACTTGTAATCATCAACATCACATTTATTTATTTATTTATTTATGAGCATTATATACTGAACTTTATTTATTTATTTATTTATTTATTTATTTATTTATTTATTTTATTAGCATTATATACTGAACTTTTGTCTATAGCAGTTTCTGTAAGATTTAATATTAAAATTTAATTTATTTTAAAGTTTTAACAAGTGACAATTAATTTTCGTATATTTAATAAATAACACTCGTCTCGTATATTTGGTTATGTCTAGGCTAACATTCAGAACTCGATTTGATCGCATTCTCGCGGTCTGTTTCTGGATGGAATAAATACAACTAAACGCCAATTTTATCAATTGTAAGGTTTTCTATTTCTTCCCAAAATAATTATGAATCATATAACATATACAAGTGCACGTCGGAGTCGTTAAATTTGTGTCCATTCATCATATTATACGTCGTTACATCAGCATTATTAGTACTGTCCACCATGTTAGTTACTACAAAGGTTACTTAAATGACGTCACACACGGATCAGCCTCAATATGAGTCGTTTCACTTACAGCTACTCAGAAAAGGCCAAATTCAAGGCCTTCAAACCGCTATAACATTCTTACTTGGTCATCAATTTTGATGTGGTTTTCGATATTGTGATATTAAAATAGTATTTAACACAAATGTGAAATAAAAAATTTTCGTTACAGGTACTCTAATTGAACAAATGGTTGCAATGAATTGATGTTTTACTGTATATATGTAAACTGATAAATGATAATTGCAATTGGAAATCACACACACACACACACACTGTGACACCTACAAAAACAGTGACACACACCCGGACACTGTGACACCTACAAACACATACTTGACACATGGTAACACACACATACAAACAGTGACACACACATACTCGACACACACACACTGACACTGTGACACATACAAACATACTCGACACATGGTGACACACACACAAACAGTGACACATACACACTTTGTATGATACTACTTACCTGCCATTCTGTCGATTACCACTTTCTTAAAATAAATTAAAAGAAAATTACAATTAGTCATTTTTTATGCTAAAATCATGATACATATATATATATGAATTTGCAAATACTGTACTATTATAGTTGATTAGATATTCTGGCATCAGTACAGAGAGATAACAAGAACTGACATTCCAGAAAAATCGAGAACAATGACATCTGATTTATTTTACAATACAAAAATTTAAAGGTGTATTTGTACTGGAAATACAAATTAAGATTATTGTGGTTTCACCATTTTGGTCCAAGCTCTACTAATAAGGAATTGTATTTTGAAATGACCGTCTAGTGCAGAAAAATTAACACTGATATTTAAATGTAATTTAAAATCGATTCTGATATACAGTCTTATGCCCCGTGTGTGGCCATTAAAAAAAGAAGTTAATTATACATAACCTGTCAATTTGTCAAATTAACACTGGTACAATGTATAATATATAATTTGTTTGTCTAAAAGTAAGATCTACCATTATGATGTTAAGCAGTTAGAAACTATGTGATCTGCGAGCTGCCAGTTCAGACTGTTTAGTCAATATGCCCCTGATGAAACACAATTAAATACATTGACAACATATAGTTACAGATCACCACCACCTAGATCATAATCCTGCTAGTGTGGGAAAGTTTGTTGGTTTGTTTGCCCGTGGTTTTCTTCTGAATCTCAAATTTTCCCACCATTCCAGAACATACAGCTTTGATATTAGTGACAGGCACATAAAACATCAATACTTCAAATCTTTAAATGAAAACTTACTCTTTGTCCCAGGGTGTGCCCTACGTCTATAAATAATTATACCAACAATAACCACTATGACAATTACAGCTACCAAAACACCTGACACACCACCTGCAATAGCACCTACATTACCACCCTGGTTTCCAGTATCAGCTTCTATATAAAAATAATGAAACATTAAAATTTAACTATGTATAAATATGTGGTCCTAAAACACGATGGAGAATGTATAAACGACATTTTGAACAAATTCAGTATGAACCTAAAATTTGATTTAAAAAAAAATACAAATTCAGAAGTAACATTCAATCATTTTTAAATTGCATACATTGTGTATTTGGTATAAAATGAAGTCATCTATAAAGTGAAAATGGTGTACATGTACCATTCTAACATGACCTGTGTTTTCCTACATATAAAACATAAAGAGAGCCAGCTATGGTATAATATACATTTATTGCCTTTGTGTGAGGGAGATATGAACATTTGTTCACCCACAAGTCATATTTTCTGAGTCATATTATACTGAAAGATAACCATGGTAATAAGAAAGACTGAACAGAAGAAAATATTTCAAAAAAGACAGCTTGAGAACACCAGTCCTTCTCCGATTCATTGCTTTTTCTCCTATCGGAACTTGTCGGAGGCAAACGCTACAACGTTGTGACTGATTCTCCATCAATGACGTCATATCATTGACGTCATGGTGTGTTCCAAAGAGATGGGATATGATGTTTTCAGAGGGATACATGATGTTTTCTCCACCCTGATCACATGATACAACGATCCAATCAAATTGCAGATAGTATCATATTTTTCTAATGAGGTATAATAACAAACGATATATCCATTGCTTTACCATTTTATTGACATACTACCTTGTTTATCTTATAATGTAATGCTACCGTATAATGGGTAATGTTCGCGGTATTCTAATGTTCGCGGTATTTTGCGGTCACGTTTTAACCGCGAAAAATTAAAACGCAAATATTTCAAAACAAATGTTAATGGTGAAAGGGAAGTAACTTGTATTGACACGTTATATGCACTCACACGGGCTGTCGTTAACATCGGTGACTTGGTTACGGAACAGTGTTCACAATCTAATAATAGCTAATAAAGTGTGATTACTTTTTACATTTCTTTGTATTCTTGACATTTTTACTCATGACTTCTTTGGAGCTAGATGTGTTATGTGTTTTAATATTTAATAGTTTTTTTTATCGTAATTTCATTTTAACAAACCGTTTTTAACAGTTTAAATACCAGTACAATGTTTGTATTGAAATACCTTAAAAAAGATTCTTGTCTTCCTAATCCAAATGGAGAATTAGCAAAAGCTGTTAATCCACATTTGACAGTTAAGGCAAATGCGCTAGTTAAAAAATGTTTAACGACACCAGAATCAGCAAAACGTGGAAAATATACATTATATTCACCGTCAGATCGTGCTGAAATCAGTAAATATGCCAGTGAGATTGGGCCTGCATTAGCTGTCCGCAATTTTAAAGTTACATTTCCAAATCTTAATGAAATCACTGTAAGAACATTCAGGCATAAATTAAGGAGTGAAATTAAATCTCGCAAACGAAAACTTGATTTTGATAACACGGACATTAATGTAGAAACTTAAGAACCTAAGAAAAGAGGGAGGAAAACTTTATTTAGCGACGACTTGGATAAAAAGGTTCAAAATTATCTGAAAGCTTTGCGAGCATCAGGTGGTGTGGTCAATACAGCAATTACACTGGCTGCAGGAAGAGGAATGATTCTAGGTTCCGACAAACAGCAACTTTCTGAATTTGGTGGTCACATCACGCTCACAAAAAATTGGGCTTATTCAATTTTACAAAGTTTATGATGGGTAAAACGAAGGGGTAGCTGTGTTGCCAAAACAAAAATCCCGGATGAAGAGTTTCAGAAAATAAAGAATGAATATCTGAATAGAATAAATAAAGCATGTTCAGAAAAGTATTTGCTGGTATGTATACATAGTCTGATAACACACACACACACACACACACACAAACACACACATTACATATAATCTTGTGTGAAATAAAATATTAAATATTATGAAGTACCGTTTTCATTTCTGGATTTTAGTTTCCGCTTGTAGTTTCCGGAGTCAATAAATAACATGAGTTTAACTTGTTATACCGTATTCAAGGTAAATTTTGTGATTTGAAATTGCACAGACTAAAGAAATAGTTTTGAAATTACAGAAACTGCGAATTATAAAAAGGCCAAAATAATTTAGAGGGTGAAAATTTCAAAACGCAAAAATTACCCTGTATACGGTATGTGTAGCGAAAACAATGGCTGTGATGTAGTTTTCATTCATGAAATCATTTATTTCAATGGAGGTAATCTCAACAGCCAAATTGTATTAATGGACCTTTTTGCAAATAGAAAGAAAGAGTTCACGATGTTAATTTCAATCCTTTTCATCTAAGTCATGTTAGAATTGATCATGGGAAGCCACCTCGTGATATATTCTTCCGCATGTGAATTCTCGCCTATGTATTATTTGACGATATACCATGGGTAAATGTTGAATATTTCTTAAGTATTATGAAACAGATTATTTATTTATCAGACCATAAAACATTAATGATATAAAAACAATAAAATTGAAGCATAAGTGACATACATATAAAGTCCAACCGGTCTTAAAGGCATATAAAGGCCAGTAGAGTTGTATCCCAGTTGTTTTGTATTCATATTATTTGAACCTGTATATAAAGACCACCCGCCCATAAATGCCACTTTTACTGGTTCCCTTTAGTGGCCTTTATAGACAGGTTTGACTGTATGTCATAAAAGTATCTAACTTTCATAAATGTTATAGTAGTATTTAAATGCATAAATGAGATATGAATGTTGAAATCATCTGAGGGTTGTGCAAGACAGTGTTTGTTTCTACTTCACTCGCACCAGCTCCTATAGAAATACAGGATCGGACCAGCATATAATCATCAAATTGGCACCAGATCAGATCTTGTTTTAAGATATTAATGATATTTGTACTATATATGAAACAATGTATAAAATTAATAAAAATAAAATGTTGAAATTGATTTTTTTTTTAGAAGTAATTTAATGGCCACCCATTCCTGTATTTCTAAGGACCAGTGTCAGTGTATTGGAGAGCCAACTGTATCTAGAATAGGCTTCAGTAAAAGTAAGGTAATATTTATTTTATAGACTGTATGGATATAAAACATAACTAACCCGTTAATGTCTTTCCAATAACAGGACTTCCAGACAAAGTACTGTTGCCTTTCTCATTTGTTGAATATATCCAGAAGTGATAAATTGTACTTGGATTCAGCTGGTCAATTTCTGTTGTGTAATTTGAATTATGATTTGTGTCTTCTATTTTGGTTTCCAATGTTTTGCCACTGACTGTATCTTTATACCTGATGATAAATGTCTGTGGATGACCTCCGTTGAATCCTTTGTTCCAAGTTAATATAACAGAATTTGTTTTATTTTCCACTATTGTGAATTCTGAGGGTGGTTCAGGTGCAACTGAAAAAGTTATTATACATTAGTTAGTACAACATGTACAATTAATGGAATCTGTGGAAATTGTTAGAATTATCTCAAAATCATAACATTGGTCTTATTGAGGAAATGTCTAGTGGTTGTTTGTAAGCCGAATATTGTTTGTGGCTTTATAGTTTGTTTCAAAAACCAAAAAAAGATTTCTGAAATATAGTGTAGTATCATTTAATAGTAGCCATGGTTTTGAAATTCAAGAATAATTCTGTTTGGTGAAAATTTCGCGGAATTATGTTTTGTGAAACAAAACAGTTTTGTGTCCTCCTCCTGGATATTATATTTTGTGGTATTACACTTAGTGCTCACTAACATCATTCCAATCAATCCTTCAGCAGTCAAGAATATTGAACTTATATTGAGACGTTGCCAGGTGAGTTAAAGTGCAAAAATATTCAATCAATCATAAAGAAATTAATAACCAATTCCTTTGTTCTTCAAATACCACACACCGTTTATTTTACTGTTTGGTAAGAACGTTACATTGTTGTTAGATGTTCGTCATATTTGTGTTTCTTGTTACCGAAAACTGAGTGTTGATTTACAATAGATAATATACTACAAGAAAATAAATATTACAAAACTCATCAAGCATATTCAAAAATTGAAACCACCAGAAAATATCGCTTGCTTATTTCATTAGACTTTTTTTATACATACCTGAGGTTATGATCTCAAAATCAAATGATGAAGTAAGGCTTCCGCCATTATTGATCTGTAAAGTGTAATGTCCAATGTGGAAACTCTGAAATGGTGCTATATCTAGCATGGCTGATTGTCCAGGTAAGGTAACAGTTTTCCCATAAATACTTCTTTGTATTTGTGTATTTATTAGACTAAGTGATGTAATGCCAGAGTTTGTTAGTGGATTTCGAGAAGTTTTGTTGATCCATTTGATATTGCTATCTGTTGCTGGTGGGTTACTATAAAATCTAATACTAATAATAAAATTTTTGTGTAACTCTCCTGGTTTGCGAGCTTCTTCATAAGGATCAAATTTTGCAGAAGCTGAAAAATATAATAAAAATTATCATAATTATAGAACCGAAACACAAATTTGTAGACCATAAGGCATCTATATACCCATCCCCCAACTAAGAATTTTTGCCACTATTGATTTTCTGAGGCAATGATCCTTTCCTTTCACTTTTAGTAAAACTTTGTTTAAAATCTGTTCATTTCGGCTTTACCTAGGAATAAGACCTTGCTTAGTTGTTCATCCAATCAGTACTGGTAATCAAAATCCACTTATAACCTTGTTAGATAATAGGTTGATATGCTTTTTGGTACCAAGTGAATTATGTGGTCGAAAGTACTGTAGTTCAAAATATAAACTGATTAAATCTGAGCTGGTTTGTGAGAGATGACAATATTTATATTTGCCTAGGAGCCAAATTTGTGCATTGAGTTGTGTACCTGCACCAAGGAACAAAATAAATCTGTGGGATTAGCTTTAGTCTAGAAGTTCCGTTGTCGGTAGTAGTTACAGGCATTGGCAATGGAATGGGAAAGGTATTGTCTTTATAAATATATGAATATGTTCTAATGTATAGTGCACTTTTTAGTAGTTTCTTCATTAACCCCTTAACCACCGCTATTTTTTGTGGCTTTTTACAAAACCAGTACCTGATTTTCAACGCAATTTTTCGGGCATTTAGACTAAAAGTTGTAAATACCAACCTATATATATTAAATATCCCTATATACCATACTTCACTTATAGGTGCATAAAATCTAAATATCAGTTACCATGGCAACGTAACCATCGATTTTACCAAGAAAATGAGTAATATTTTGCACATTTTTGCATTTGTTTCAATAAATTGCTCATATCCTAATTTGAAACATTAGAAAAATATCTATTCAAGTCCATATTAAATTTAAATATTAAGCAAAGATGCTGTATAAAAATTATATCCAATTTTTCATGTTTTCCCAAAAAATAAAAGCAGCAAATTTTGTGGTTTTTTTTCAGCCAAATACTGAAAACAAACACTATATATTTGTGCTAAATTTATATTTTAACAACCAAATTGATCGCAGTTTTGACTCCATTTTTTTTTAAAATTATCGTTGGAGTTTCATGTATATTTTTAACTGATTATACTAAATAAGAATAATTTTTTTTCGACAAATATCGGTTACCATGGCAACAGAAACAGGAAATCCTTAAAAAACACAAAAAGCGGGAATTTTTGTTAAAAACTTAAAACATTTCGCCTATTTATATATACCAGCAAGTGAAAAATATGCTGAATTTCTATAAATAAAATCAGTTTTCAATTATCTAATAACAATTTATACGACGTATAGTCCTTAAATTGTTAAAATATGACAAAGGGCTAAATTCGTTTTGCGCCTGTATCGGCCTAAATTTTGGTAAAAAATAAAGACAGAATAATCACCAAAATATCTTTCGTTTTATATTAAGTAATATCAGTACTTGCACCCTGTGTGTTTTTTTCAGCAAAATATTACCCAGGATTATGATAAATCGCCATAAAGTTGGTTAGAAACGCACAAAATTGAGAAAATGTGCATTTTTGTTGCACACATTTCAAAAATTAAATATGTGCGCATTCGTTAACCACCACCATTTTTTCAGTATTAAATGGTTTTTGTAATATCTTTCGATCTATATACAAGATTTTGTGGTTAATGGCTGCGCACACCCTTCATTTTAACAAAATGTGTGTGAAAAATTGTCAATTTTCACGTCGACGCTTCGTTTTTCATGGTAACTCCTTCCTCCTTTTGGAGCACCATCCAAACCCTGACGTAAACCGGGATTTAAACTGTTGCCAAAATGTATACGAATATGGTTCTTTCTGTTTTTTTTTTGCTTGGTGTAATTTAGGTGATAAAAGAATTTTAGGAAATTTACCTAATGTTTCTCACAATGTGGAAATAATGATTCCGTACAATGAGACAGTGCGCGACCCGGACACAGTGAAAACGTAAAATACAGTCAATGTTGAAATAAACCCCAATAAAAATGGATTGGAAAGAAACAACTACATGTTGACATTATCGACAGTTTAATAATTAACAGAATAACAAAAAAGATATAAAAATTGCCAAAAAACACGGCCATTTATCAGTATCAAAAATAAGACAATTTTAAAAGCAGCGTTGCGTAATGTTGTACATGGTGCAATGGTTAGCGCGTTGGCATTCAAATTTGATGGATGGATGTTTGGACACGACCGACCTTATTATTTTTCTTTCTCTCTCTTTTGGATGTAATTAGTTAACCGTTCTCATCAATGTTCACAATTTTTTTGTTATTTTATACCGACTTTTCTACCGCATATAAACGTTTATGACATCGTCTGTAGACCCATAGTATCCCCGCGCGGTGTCTACTAATCAATATGTCAATACGGTGTCAATATGGTCCAGTTCCGACTTTTGTCAACTCGTTTTATGTTTTATGCCAACTTGTTCAATTTTTATGCAATTGTCTAATTTCTCAAAATTAAGTACTGTGCTTTCTAAAGATAGAACTGAGAGTTTCACCATCCAAATGCAACGCGCGATCTGATTGGTCAATGCAAATTAGTAATGTCTTCACGATGTGAAAGTGACAGAGAGCTGAAGAGACATCAGAAAACCTTGTATTTCTACCGATATCGATTGATTTTAATTAGAAATTAAGCATGGATCGGTAGAATAATGTTTTAGGAAATGTTCCATGTTGTCAACAAGAGCGAGGTAAGGAAATACTGGAAATTATCGACGCGTGTTTTCGTTTCTGCCGTTTTCGCCAGAAATTTCAAGAATTCAATAATGGAAGCTGTCAGACCACAAACCTCCAAAAAGTCAAAAAATTAAAATGGGGGTTTAGTGGGCTGATTAGTCGGACTAGTATTAACTTGTTCCAACTAAAATACCAACTCGTATTGATCAACTTATTTAAAGTTTGTCAGTATTAAATTGTTCAATGTTTTAGTCACACGGCTGGTAAATTAGACAAAATGTACTTAAATATATAATTCAACATTTTCTAAGACACAGGCGCATATGAAAAGTTTTGGTTATATATTCCTAGTTAGGTTTTGTTATATAACACTAAAATATACTCTTTCACATCGGAAGCTAAAGCTCGTAATTGGCAAGGTTGGTAAAATATTCACTATGCGAGGGTACCTTTAAATATCAAACTATTAGAAAAAAAGGTATTTTTGAACCAACCCCGAAAGAGAATTAAATACCTATTTTAAAATTTCCATTAATTTTATAGGATAAGTAGTCAAATATGAAATATACTTCCCTCGGTTAAGGCATTTAAAATAATGTTAATGCAGCGTTCGGTAAAAGTGTCTCACCGACGAGTGTTGTACCCTTACAGATCATGTCACATATTTGTACAAGTACCTTCTTGATGCGTTAATGTCACAAGTAATTTTGCGACATATGTATAGTGTGTAGATATTGGAAACATTTTTAAAAACTCGACCAACACTAGTGATGCGCGGAATATATACCTATGTAAATACAAAACTCGCGTCCCCGGATTTACGGTAAGTTAGTTGACGCTAGTTTTTATCCCGCATTGTTGCTGGTGTCCCCACTACTTTAAGAATGTGATGGAGCTAAAATTGTCTCAATATCAACATTTTGACCATCTCTCTCATCATCATCATCATCATCAGCAGCAGCAGCAGCAGCATCACCCACATCAGCATTTGTGATTGAATGAGGGCCGATGGTTCACTGCTAATTTATTAACCCGTGTCAGTAGAGTTTTTGAAAATATGGGGGAGTCTATACAATGCAAATAGGGATCATACTTGATAAATGAACGCATTCAGGCGTGAATATACGCATACAATAACACGGTTTGAATAGATTTGCCCCTGTTTATAAACACTCTGCCAAAATATAGTATTTTTGTAATTTTTTTTTAAAAAAAGTCTAAAAGCAAACGTCTTATATGAAGCAAGTACACCCTGTACTTCATAATCGAGCATTCTTAATAAATATTTAAATTGAAGGTCAAGTGACAGGGTCAAACTTGATGAGCTAAAGGATCCATATGCCGCTGCTACTGCATATGAAATATTATCGTTATTGCCAAGTTTACTATTTCTTGGATTGATTGAATGTGGGTTTAACGTCACAGTCAAGAATAATTCACTTATATCGATACGTCACTAGGTATAAGTGAAGTGACATTTGACATGTGCTCAGGGCAGTGTACAGGGGTGATGGTTCTTTGGCGTGTCAAGCCTACAGTGACACGAGGCATCGGTGTTAAGGTCCCTGTGGTGGCTTGCATTTTTAAATGCCAGTGTTTGTCGAAATAACGGTCTCTAAATACTTCAAAGTTTTTGTCATTACCACATATAGAATGAACTACCGTTGTGTTTAAATCGTTATGGACATTGAACATTCTGCAGTTTAAATAGGATGATTATATCAGTATTTATGTACAGTTAGTTTTTCATTTACACCATGGCGATCAGTACCTGGATGAAGTAAGACACCAGCGTATCCGGATAAATGTGATCCGCGAACCGACAGACGAAATTGACCTTTTGTTTTAAATTGGTTAGTGGCTATTACTATAGCAACTAGTGTTTTATTTAAAAAGACCTTTTCATCAAAAGAAAAAAAAGAAAATGTTAAAAAGAATATGCATGCTTGGTAATATTGTTTAAACCTCACACTATGCCAATAAAACGAAAAGTCAAACTTCATTATTAACATGGTCATAATATATTGCACCCGCATCGTTGCTATGGATACGTATTATTTTTTTACCTAAAATGTTGTATTTTGTTTTTAAAGGAAATCGCATTATCATAGAATTCTGTAATAATGATTTTTTGAGAACATGTCCTCTAAATTGATATAAAACTATATGTGTGTTAAGGCATTGGAAAAATAAAACAAAGATGTTTCATAGTACTGAAACTAGTATTTTGGTTGCCATGACAACAAATAAAAATATTATTTTATCAAATTATGTATTTTTTTTGATTGAGTAATAAGTTTAATCCTATTCATGCAATTTTGGATTGTTTCAAAACGATTTTTATAAATATAACAATGATATGTATGCAAATGTCATTGTTTCAAAAGCACCAAGTTCAGATTTTACCTGAAACAAGGGGTCTGTTTTTGATCGGTTGCCATGGTAACCAACGAGGAAAATTATCTGAATAAAATACATTTTGTGTTTCTATACTACTTATAAAATCATAAGAGTGAATTCGGGCCAAATCCGAGATTAGGCCAAATATGCCCCTTCGTGAACCTAGTCCTTTCACTTAAAATAAGCATGCTTAATTCTCAACAAAAACATCCATATTCTGTTAGTTTCAATGTTGATCTAGAACGTACTTGTAGGGTTCTTACTTTCAACAATTTAAAACGGAATGGTTAGCAATATATATTGTAAACACTTATATGATGATTTTCACTTGATTTATATTTTGTCATAAATTTAATCGAATATCCGTTACCATGGCAATGGAAACTCGAAAAACTGAGAAATACCGGGTATAAGTGAAAAGCAGTATAAATTTGCTATTCTCACATTTTTCAAGATGGTAAAATATAGGTTCTGTCGAATTTTATAAGTATTAATGATATTTATAAAAAGAGGGAACTGGTTTTTAAAATTTTCTCATCTTTGCTAGAATTAGGACTTTTTGATTGATTGATTGATTAGGGTTTTACCTTCAAGCCAAGTATATTTCAGTTATATCGGGATAAAGATGAAGCGACAGTGCGCACAGTGCAATCTGCTTATTTATGATGACAGGTCATTGTTTTTTACCCGAAAACTTGTGGTTTGAGTGCCAAGTTCTTGAGGAAAATAAAGTCACTATTGTATTTCCAAGCAGTGGTCAGACCCAGTCAGTATTCGGAACCCAACTTCCTATATACAACACTAGTACTCTACCGACTAAGCTACAGTAGTGGTGAAAAATTGAGTGTAAAGCGTGTACTTTTGTAATATTCAAAAATAAAATGCGCACATAAAAATAACAGAAATATTTGCAGTTAATAATAAAGTAAAAAAGTTTTGATGAACACAGAATACATAAAACACATTGCTACAGCTTGTGATGTCCGATTTCTTAATTGGGAAAAAGTTTAGATCGCTGTTTGAAAATTCTATTGGAATGCCATTCTACTAGTAATTAAATTTACCGAATGCTTGACGAAATAACGGTTATGTAGCAGCCTATTTTCAGACTAACCAGTTGAGTTGAGTAATGGTGTTTAACTTCCCAGTCAAGAATATTTCATTTATACCGACACCTCGCCAGCTATAGACGAAGATGCAGAAATGTTGCCTTTACGTTGCGCTGAAGGCACTATATAGGGGGGGTTCTTTAGCGTGCCAAGCCCACCGTGACACGAGACCTGGTTTATTTTAAGTTCCAATCCAAAAGAACCGTGACTTTCGTTTTGTAATGGCTAGTGCTTGGCCAAAAAAACAGTCTCTACCTTTGGTCAGACCTGTCCAGGGATCAAACTCACGACCTCCCACTTACGGAGCAAGCACTCTACCAACTGAGCTACCGCAGTGGTTAAATTTTTAGACTAGGTCCGGTAATAGAGAATAAGTGAACACTATTTACCATTTGTATTTGACGACAAATTGAAAGTGCATTAGGAGCACAAGTGACACAGTGATCTTTCAAAAGAGAATCATCTATCGCGCCTGGCTTATACAGCACATTGCAGGTTTGAATTGCAACTGAGACAGATCCTAGTTTGCCAGGTCACTGGCCATAAATCGGTTGTTTGTAAGAACACTTTTTTTCTCCAGTAGCCACAATCTTACCACTCTGATAATATAAGAATCAAGACTGAAATATATGTCGAAAAATACCCGTTACAGTTTCAAATGGAACTTAGGAAATATTTGAAAAGTGGTTGATCCCATCGGGACTGGAGATCACTGGAAAAAAGGCAGGACAAATATTCTGACAATGTTTTTTGTATGATTGTCAATGATTAATTGATAGTTAAGAAGAGCAGACGGCCGATACCATTAAGCGATAGTACAAGGCACCACCATCTAGCCATACAAATTCTTTCAAGCTACATTCTTCTAACGCACCATCAGGAAATATAACTATAAAACTCTTTATCAACAAACAACCGTGGTCTTCAAAATTCAGGCATTTTAGGTGTTAATCCTTGTGTTCCCCAGTACACGACAGTAGACAGTATTCAGTCAGCTGAACAATAGCACATGTATATATATAGAGAGAGAGATTATATCAAGGTGGGTATGTCTTTTTGGTATGGTGGAGAAAACCAAAGCACATAGCCCTGGAAACCACTTTGTGAACTTACAAACTTTCTCATGCAATTCTGTGAAAGTAAAGTTCTATTCAAGGTACCGAGACTTCCACATGAAGTGGAAGAAACAATTCAATAACCTTCAATCTTCGAGCTTCCAAGAAGGATTTTTAAAAATATATATTACAATACTGGATATGTTGTGGAATTTTAAAAGCACATTTTTTTTTACTTTAATGACAGCAAAAAGCATACCATCATCATCATGAATAAGTGTAATACAATGCAACCTTTGCAAAAATTAAAAATTAATAAATAAATAAATCAATCAATCAAAACAACCCTGATGCATACAGTCTTTGTAACTGAATTTCTTTAGAAACCCATAATTTTTTGTAAATTTTTATATTATAAATAATTGATTATTATTTCTATTTCTCTGTTAGCTTTAGCAGGAGTTATTGATCAGTAACCTATTTTGTTTTGAACTCAATTGTTCGTAGAATTGTACCTCACAGATATTGTTTTTTTAACTTTTAATATTGAACTTTACGTATATTTCTCGACTTCTGTTCATAAAAAGTGTGCCAAGACCAACAATCATTTATCTACATTATTTACATATACTTCCACTCATGATGAATACAAAAAAATATATATAAATTTAAACAAGAGGCCCATGGGCCTTAACGCTCACCTGAGGAACAGTACATATCTTATGCAGAGGTTCAATGGTCAATGACATTAATAAGAGAATATCAAAATTTTCAGCAGTAAGGGCCAATAATATGCAAGTATTTTTGCAAATTAATTATAATAAATATTATAATTATAAGGATGCTATATATAATATATTTAAAGTCTAGCTAAATATATAATATAAACAGCTAAAACATCTGTATTTTAAAATGTGCATTAGGTTAATACCTACAATATTCTAAAATACATGCCTATACAAAAAGTTTATAGTTTCTGAGATAATTAACCATTTAAGTAGTAGTTTGCATCTATGACCTTGACCTTTGAACCTCATTCATATATCAAAATGATCTTGTGCAAATGCCTACAATATTCTAATTTACATGCCTATACAAAAAGTTTATAGTTTTTGAGATAATTAACCATTTAAATATTCGTTCGCAGCTATGACCTTGACCTTAAAACCTATGACCTTCATTCATATATCGAAATGATCATTAGGCCAATACCTACAATATTCCAATATACATGCCTATACAAAAAGTTTATACTTTTTGAGATAATTAACCATTTAAGTATTTGTTCGCATCTTTGACCTTGACCTTTGAATCTATGACCTTCATTCATATATCAAAATGATCGTTAGGCCAATACCTACAATATTCCAGTATATATGCTTATACAAAAAGTTTATAGTTTTTGAGATAATTAACCATTTCAGTACTTGTTTACATCTGTGACCTTGACCTTTGAACCCACGATCAATGCATAGTCCGACAGATGTTTTTTTTTTTTTTTGGAAAAAAGAAACAATGTACCAAACCATGTATTGCTGAATTAAATGGTAGAAAATAATAATTTCATAAATATGTGAAAAAGAAAATCGGTAATTAAAATTTAAAAAAGTTGTACCCGATCGTTTTGTCATTTCGGATAGAGAGAAAGTAGAGTTTTGCAGATCCTACCGTCTCTATGAGGGGGTACATTCTAGCGGTTGTATGTAACTGGATCATTTGCTGTTAATCTGGGTTTTAATTAACTGCTGATTATCACTCACAATATTCCCGTCTCATGTTAATGGTGAAGCCTACAGTTGTTTTACCAGTTCCGAATTTTTACTACCGAATAATCTAAAATTTCAATCCCGTTCAATTAAAGGAATCCCAAAATAACTTTCTAAATTTGCTTCTACTTAAATGTATGGGCATTAATTGTTTAAATAATATAAACTTCAACCGCTTCCTAAATGTATGTGCAGGACAGGTCGACAGATTGTTGGTTACCTAGTTTAACGATGTAAACAAATCATGATCACGGAAATGCTTTTTTCAAGAATACATACTACCACGTGTTTTTGAGGACAGGTGTCGATATTTTGGAATCAGTAAACATTTGTATTATTACACCATATAAATTTTATTTCCTCTGCTTGTGGATGACGTCTGCAGCAGCGCTTATATGAAACCCTGTTCAGAACTGGTAAAACGACTGTACACAACACTGTATGAATTATCTCCCTTTCACGAAAGTAAAATCTAATCGATAAACATTTTAAAATATGACACAATTGCCTCAACATCAAAATACGTTATCATAACCTTCAAAATAAATTTAAATTTCCGTAGATTTCACGAAGAATTAATTAAACAACCTGCCGTTGCTGTTCATTTCATAAAAAGTTATGATTTTACATCGTAGGACGCAAACTTCTCGAACTACTTTTTATTGTTAACATGAGATCAGTTCGCCAAATTGCAGAAATAATTAGGTGCATCCGGTCGCAATATTCTACTAGATTCCGGAATGTATTCCGAAAAATTTATTCCAAATGTGCATATGTAACCAAATGCATTACCCGTCTCAGAATACATATCTCACGATAAAACAGATATACTTCTTTCACGCTCATTTACCAGGCGCACTATTTCCAGGTGTACTCATATCTTATAATTTCATAGCAAAGAAGCTCGATATCTTGGAAGAAAGTGATAGCAATGTACGCGTTCACTTTGTTCACGTTGTACAAAAATTCGTAGTTTTGCAGATAATTAACTATTTTGGTATTCTTGGACATCTTTGACCTTGACCTTTGAACCCATGACCCTGATCTATGTATCAAAATGATCGTCATGTCAATACCTATAAATAACTGAAAATCCTACGCTTTTATCAAAAGAAATGTTAAAAAAATAGCCTTTTTTATCAAAGGTCAAAAACTGGGACATGACCTTGACCTCGACCTTGACATCAATTGGAAGAAAATTGCAAGACGAGATCAACAGTGAAAACTCCATACAATTATCTTCAGCCGTTATGAAGTTATAACAATAAATGTCTCATTTTAAAAATTTCGTAATTTTACGCAAAAAACGCTTAACCCATTTTTCGTCTAATTTTCATGAAAAACACAATTTTAATGTTCCCAGGTATGCTGAATCCAAATATCCAATCAAAATATGCCTGCACCTTTTGGTTTCAGAGAAGAAGATTTTTTTGTCTTTTTGCTATTTTTAGTAACAGAGGCCATCTTGTTGGGCGTGGCAAAACCCTGAACACAATTTTGAAAGGCTGTTACCTAGGCATGATAGTCACCGAGTTTCATCAAATATGGCCCAGTAGTTTTGGAAGAGAAGATTAAAATGTAAAGTTTACACACGATGGACGACGACGCACGACGGACGACGAACGATGGACGACGGACGAGGGACGGTGATAGATTGCAATAGCTCATCTGAGCCTTTGGCTCAGGTGAGCTAAAAATAACTGATCTAAATATAAAATAAAACCCGATGCAAGCCTGCGCCGGGCCCCTATATTTTTAGATACACTGTATGGACGTAGTAGAAGACAGTTCTTAGACGGATAAAGTTTGTGCGCAGGACATGTAGAGTACAATAAATCTATGTCAAGAGTTCGAATGATAAAAGTTTTAAGAAATAGATATGTAGCATATTTTAACACAAATCTTCCAAACTCACTCAATATTTTTGTATATACTGATATAGCTTACAAATGCATAATGAACAACAAAAACTAGCAATGACCCATGACGTTTGTACTTCTTTGCTGTGTACACAGACCTGCCTGTCGATGCAAAACGTGATGAATCAACTGAGAAGATCTTTTTTTAGTCAACCATGTATAATAAACATAAATTCTTAGAAGCACCAACTTTAATATCCAATATTTGATTGTGAAAATAAAAAAGTATTCGAAATTGAAAATAGATTTTGAAAAGTCCCCGTAAACATCGATACAAAAGATCGATCGAGTTGCACCTTGTAGACGTTGACATGTAAAAATAGGTTGAAAGTTTCACATCGGATGCACCTGTTAGAGATTTTGAATAGTTAAATTGATATCATGCCTAGAATATAAGTATTTTATATGTGTATAAACCGGAGAAAAAAAGCATTCTAACGGCATAGATTTTGTGAATTATATAGTGACTGTTGTAGAATTTTAAATGCATCAAACTCGACATTGTGTAAAAATAAATAGTAAATACATGGTCATGGCCGGTGAATAAAGGTCGTATTTGGTGAGGGTGAGAAAACGTGTAGAAAGCGAGGCTCTGTATTTACTTTATCCTGCAACAGATATGTCCTAAAATTATAATTGTAACTGCGACTTATCCATCTGTTTGACTTGTTTGTTTACACTCCAAGCGCAAGGATACAAATGTTTACGTGACGTCACGCTACCCCATAACACCCGTACTTGTCATTTTCGCTCAGTCCGACGTTCAAGCACATGTAGTACTCAATTATTTAAATAAATAACTAAATACGATATTATTTTTATATTTAATATATGTAACAAAATCTTAAATTCTTACAATAATAATATTAAAATAAATATTCTTTGATGAAATGTTGTCTTCAGTTGCAGACATTTTTTTTTTGTATTTCTGCCATATTTCAAAAGACAGGCGGAATAAAGTAACAACTTATAATTTTTCACTTTTATTTTTAAATCATATTTATATAACTACCTGTATTTTTTTAAAAATCAATCTTTTTTTAAAAATAAAATATTAAAATTTATGAATTTATTGATCATGTTTATTATACTGTGTTTTGTTTACATTGAGAGTGGGGTTCATTTGGGTCAAAGGTTACGTCAAATGTTGAATGGAAAAATTGTGCCGTAACTGTGACGTCACAGTTAGCGCGTGGCTTTATTGGGTCAGTGACCGAATAAAGATAAGGTTTATTCGGCAAGCTTTATGATGTCAATGTACACGTTAGTTGCAGGATAAAAAAGAATACACGTTTTTCGCGGATGAAGGTAAAAACGTCAAAGTGAAACGTTATGAACACAAAAAGTGGTAATTGTTCAGTGTGATAAATTTTATACTATTTATATCTCTATAACTGATTTCTTTACATGAAACAAACAACCTTTTCCTGCTTTTTATAAAAATCTGAATTGTAACGAAATTGATAAACTATATCAAAAGTTTGAACGAGTTATTTTTTCTCTAGAAAAAACGGAGGAAAATCAACTCAAAAATTTAATCACGTAAAACATGAAACCGTTCACAAATTTCAAATAAAACATTTGAACTAAAGTATTCTTTCTATCAAAAAACCCGAAGAACACTATTTGTAGGTAATGTTCTGTAGTTTCCTATGATACCAATTTCATGCCGAGCTGTCAATATTTACGATTTTTACATCAAAATATGTACGACACACTGCCTGAAAATCCGGTTGGGGCTCTATGGCGCTTATGGGGGTTAAGGGGTTAAGGACACAACAGCTAAGTAACATATGTTATTACACATATAGTCCTATTATATCACAGTCTCACAATATTTTGGGCTACTTAGAATAACAGCAACAGCAGGGATATTCAAGGAGCACCAATAAAAAATTACCTTTTACATCAAAATATGAAGATCCTTCCTGACGGACAGCTGGTTGTCTCCCTTGAATTCCGTTTTCAGCTATACAATAGTATCTCCCAGTATCTTCAAATGTTACTTTAGGTATTGTTATTGTTTTGTTCCTCTCGGATAACATCCTATTAAAATCTGTGTAAGACCGTACAAGAGTATTGCCTATATACTGTTTCCATCCATGATATGTGTAATTTGTAGGTAATCCATCAGCATTACAAGTAAGCACAGCGTTTGTAATATTCTCTGTTGTATTTTGTAAAGTGACTGTGACGACAGGAGGATCTGAATTGTATAGAGTAAATCTTAAATAACCTGTATCAATTTAAAATATTAACATTCTGTTCTTATTTGTAGAAGGATATCTAGAAAGTTATCATCTTAATAACAATAACTTAAACATTTGGGTACTGCAAATATTTAAGAATAATTCAAGCATTTTGTCTGGTCAAATCTTTTCTGTCATTTGAAACATCAATTTCATTTTCATGTCATTTTCTGTCATTGCAGGATTAGCTTTGCTTTCTTGATTTGTTGGAAAGCCATCAGCATTACAAGTGAGCACAGCTTTTAAAGCATTCTCTGTTGTATTTTGTAAAGTGAATTATATAAAAGAAATCTTCAATAAACATTATCAATCCAGGACATTATAATTTTGTTCGTATCTGTGGAAGGATACCTAGAAAATGATGATCTTAATTACTGTGAATATTTAAGAACTATAATAAAAGCATAATGTCATTTTCTGTTATTGCACGATCAGCTTTCTTATCATGGACATTAATATACCATAGTGATGGTAATTTTTTATTTGCTATGACTAAATTGTTATTCAAATTGATGTTTAAAAACTTCTACTGAATTAAAAGATACAAAAATATTGTTTTGTTATTTATCTATATCTATATCAAAAGGGACCTTATGATAAGTTTCTGAGCACTTTTACAACATGTTTTGGACTAAAGTCTATTTACATGATATGACATAAGCAAATTCTAAATTTTGATGTTTGAAATACCTACATAGATATTGGACAAAAAGTATTGTACTCTAGTTAATTGATACAGATAATGGGTTAGACTAGGTCTATATATAAGTATAATCTAATTTTAGATTTTAATGTTATAAATACTTACAATATACAATGACTGACACAGATTTACTGGATACAAAGCTCCGTATTCCAGTAGATGTAGCTCTACATATATAAGTATCAGTCTGATTTCTGTCTATATTACTGAACACTAATGTAGCTGAGGTCCCTGTACCAGATGTCTGGACACTATTTCCTCTGTACCATTTAACTGTAGGTGTTGGGTTACCAACAGCAGAACACGGTCTACTACGACCAGAACCTTCCTGTATTGTAATGTTTGTAGTATCTAGAGTTATAATTGGTGTATCTATAATAAAACAGAAAGAAATGTAACTGAAAATAACCTCATCAGTTATCAGGAACATGAATGTCCAATTTTATAATACAAAATAGAAGTTATAATGTAGTATTTAAATTTCATATATTTTAATGAGTACTTGCTACCATGGATATAAAAAAATCAAAAGTGTTCAGAAAATCCAGTTTAGGAACTCCCCATTGATAGCATGAAAAGGTTGTTTGTGAAATTTTGGGATTTTAAAAGTATTTTAAACATTAATGTCATTATCTGTAAAGTAAAAACAAAATATTGATATCTTGTATTGAATTAGGTACCCATCAACGTCCATTTTCAGTCCTACATTTCCTATCAAATCTTTTTGCAGTCTTACTATTCCCTGATTATTTCAAGCTGTGTATCCAAAGACTGGTGTCATTTTATTTACGAGATAGCATTAAGTAAAAAAATGCAAAATGACCAAAATCTGTAATGATGTGTGATCCAATTTTTGAACAAGCAAATTCAGACAGTTAGGATCAGGTTCTTTTTTGGTGACTGAACTAATGCACAATGCAAAGGGGAATAACTCCGAGGAAAAATAGAAAATAAGCAATCCAACTCGGGTTAATTATAAACCATTTGATTCTTTGCATCAAGTTTCTTAAAAAAGTGCTTTATAGTTTTGGAGAATAACTTAAAACAAGAATTTTATCTGGACATTTCATAAAAAAGGCATTTTTCAATTTTGTCAAAATTTAAAACAAAAGCTTAACCAATTTTTCGAGCAAATTTCACAAAACGAATAAATTTTTAAACTATATAGAAGCTATGTATTAAATCAGATACTGGCTCTATAAAATTTAAATTTGAGTTTTTTCAGTCAAAAGGCCATAACTCCAAGAAACTTGAGCAAATCAACATGGGTTAATGCTATGCACCTCTTCTATCAATGTTGATACTTTACACCAAGATTCAAGATATAAAGCTTCATAGTTTTGGAGAATTAGTGCAGACAAGATTTTCGGACAGACAAACAGAAAGATATAAAGACAGAAACTTAAATTTAATATGTCCTTAATGGCAGATATTTGTGGATAATCCCCGTACTAGAACACCTGTTTTGTGACTTTGCCTTCCTCCTTGCCTTTGCCTGTATTTTCCAGTTATTATTCTTATATATATATCTCCTCCTTGTATCTGTGCTGGTTTGTTTATATCTGATTAAGATACAAGTCCCAAATATTGCTCTGATTTAACTAGTAGTATATATTAAGTCTTTTTGCACAAAGGATTCCAAGAAGTGTTTATCATACAAAACAGAATTTTATTTGTTAAGTAATTTTATTTAGACATGGACAGAAAATAGAGCAATGGTGTTTAACATTCCAGTCAAGATTCTTTCATTTATATTTAGCTGGTCATTTCTGGGATATAAGAGAAAACCAGAGTACCCAGAGAAAAATCCTTATGTTCAGCAAACCAACAAACTAACATATGCTGATAATGTGATGTGGTGTTTAGAACCAATCAAGACAATGAATTGAGTCACCGATATTTGTTGTCGGACAATGATATAGCAGTCAATATAGATATCATGCTAACACAATGTATGTTGACATCCAATCAAATCTATAGCACAGACACATCTTGTTGATAATAATTAAAATCTAAATGAAACTGACATATGCTGATTGATATTTGAATCTAGGGTGTAAGAGGCGATTTGATTTCCAAGGTATGTTACAGGCTACAAATAGAGCCATGTTTTATGAATATTTCCAGTATTCTTATAATAAAAACAGAAAACATTGTAAAAAAAATAAAACATAAAGTAGCATTGCTCTGTGACTTCTTGATTGAACAATAATTCACATATATTAATACATCACCAGTTATAGGTAAATTGGCAAAGTCAGGACAGTGTGAAGGGAAAGGTCTTTAATGTGCCATGCCTCTTTTGACATGGTGCATCAATATTTAGAGTCTTTTCTGAAGGACGCCATGACATCCACTTCGCAAAATAACAGTCACTACCTAGTTAATTTCAATTCATTGACAGATCCAGCCATGGTTCAAACACAAGACTACCCACTTATACTTACACTGAACATTCAGTACCAATCTATCAGAAATTCTAGCTGGTGGTCTTTGTACTGTATATTCGTTTGACACTATACACTGTATTGGTAATTTATCATGAATACTTTGTAAAGAGGGTATGGTATATGTGTCAGTTGTCTGCCCGGCTATCACCTGATTGTTCACAATCCATTCGTACGCTGTAGCTGGAGGATTACCGGGTGTCGTGGTACATTTCAGAACTCCCTGGGTATTCTCTACCCAAGGAAAACTGGTACCAGATGTTTGCAATGTTGGAGTTGGAGGATCTGAAATAAATAATCATTGTATATAAAACATAAACAAGAGGCCCATGGGCCTGATGCGCTCACCTGATAACTAATGGCTAGCTGATAGATTTAAAGAAAACATAAATACTAAACACCAATGACTTTTTTTTTTTACATCATGATAACCATTGTATCAATACCTACAACATTCTAATATACATGCCTATACAAACAGTTAATAGTTTTTAAGATATTTAACCATTTCAGTATTGATTCACATCTGTGACCTTGACCTTTGAACCCATGACCTTTTTCTATACTTCAAAATGATCGTTGTATCAATACCTACAACATTCTTATATACATGCCTATACAAAAAGTTTATAGTTTTCGAGATAATTAACCATTTCAGTATTGTTTCACATGTGACCTTGACCTTTGAACCCATGACCTTTTTCTATACATCAAAATGATCGTTGTATCAATACCTACAACATTCTAATATAGATGCCTATACAAAAAGTTTATAGTTTTTGAGATAAATAACCATTTCGGTATTGTTTCGCATCTGTGACCTTGACCTTTAAACCCATGACCTTTTTCTATACATCAAAATGATTGTTGTATCAATACCTGCAACATTCTAATATACAAGCCTATACAAAATGTTTATAGTTTTTGAGATAATTAACCATTTTGGTATTGTTTCGCATCTGTGACCTTGACCTTTGAACCCATGACCTTTTTCTATACATCAAAATGATCGTTGTATCGATACCTGCAACATTCTAATATACGTGCTTTACAAAAAGTTTATAGTTTTTGAGATTATAATTATAATCAGAGGTAAAAAAAATTAGGTCATGACCTTCACAATTGACCTTGACCTCATTTTGAAGATACTAACAAGAAGATGTCAAAACTGAAAACCCCATGTCATTATCTGGTCAAATAGTCAAGTTATAACAATATGAAGCTATTTTACGATTTTTTCAAAATTAAACTCAAAAACGCGTAACCTATTTTTTATCCGAAATTTCACAAAATGAACAAACTACAGGCTTAAGACCCTAGAGAAGCCAAATATCACATCAGATTTTTTCTCCAATCAGTACTTTCGGAGAAGAAGATTTTTTAAGATTTTTGCACCCCTAAGTCACCTTGACCTAGTTATGATAGCCATAGCAATGCCACGAACAAATCTGAATTGCACCGGCCCATATATACTTCTGACAAAAGTTTCATTAAAAACTGTCCAGTAGTTTCAGAGGAGAAGTCGAAAATAGGTGTTAACGACGCACACACACGCACACACATACACACGCTGCGCTATGCCATAAGCTCACATGACCTTCGGTCAGGTGAGCTAAAAAATATCCTTTTAGGTTGTCGGCAGCACAATAGAGTTTATACAATTTAACTGACCTTCAAATTCAAAACGAGGCTAACAGTGTAACAGGCAGAAGAAAATCATACTTATATCAAGCATGGGTGTGTTTATTTATGATACAGTACAAATTGCTGATACATACCAATTAAAATTAACCTTTACCTGTGATGTCATTAAGGAATGTTACCTTTTAAAACTCAGAACAAATAAAGTTAGGAGATTATCAATATGCCTGTTTCTCGCCACTCGCTACTGTTTATTTAACCCCTAATCAGCTGATTATATAGGTTAGCTCATATAATTAGATAACTGTATATTCTAATTGATAACAGTTGAATATTTTTGATAAAATTGTTGGAAAATAGAAATCAGAAAAATAGGTAATGAAATACTTAATTACAAATAAATCTTAGTATGATATAAAAATACATAACAAATCAAATGCAAAAATAATAAAAAAATAAAAAACAAATTTTAATATCAAAGCACCGAAGGTGCCCAGCGAACAGAGAGCGAGAACAAAATGCAAGCGTCTTTTACAATTGCTAATTAGCTATCATCATAAGGATGTTATAACTGTGCCAGTTTTTTAGTACAAGTCAAGATTGCACTGAGTCTTATTTTTCCAATAAGTATTATTCTTCACAAGTTTTTTTCACAGAAGTGTTTTCAAAGTAGGCATATATTCTGCACTGCTGAAAAGTTGTCGGATCACTCCAAATTGAGGATTCTTTGTAGCAAACATGCTACGAAATTTCAAGCAAATTCATTTATCAGTTTCAGCGAAGATTTTTTGAGATTTTGAGAAGTTTACAGACAAATGGCAGGCACATACAAAGTCATGATAAAAGCTCACATAGCCTATGGCCAGGTGTGCTAATTAAGGCCATATGTTCAAAAAGTAAGAATACCTATGAATGTTACCACTGCAAACATGCTAACCCTCACGATATAAACAGCGGCCTCGACCACATCTCCCACCTCTTTTCTCTCGGTTTAAAACAGAGTCTTCTGAAATTGACCTTAGTAGCATATAAATATTTATTGTCAATATTATTTATCTCTTTTTGAATTTGTTCAGCTGATAGTCGCTTAATCACGGCAACAAAACACTTGAACAAGAATACAGGATCAACAATATTTTTTTCAAAATACGTTTTTTTCCCGCTTTTTTCAACATTCAAACACTTTGTATTTTCATACCTTGGTCATACAACACTAGATCGTTTTTCATAGTAAAAACCCAATAAGATTATTCTCAGAAGTGTAGAATATAGTTCCCTGATCTTTAATCGAGTTTCATAAAGATATACCACTTTATTTCAAGTAAATGTCACCTGTACAAGTGAGAAATCGGCACCTTTTTTCATTATCGGAAATGCCGACAGTAATAGTACTGTACAAAACGGCAATAACATGACAATCCGGACCCGAAAAATTCCGGGGAAAATCGCAAAGTAGAATCCACTTAGTGTGTTCGCTACCACGACCAAGCCCCAAAATGAAGAGCCGCTTAATTGGGGCCGTTCACTGCCAAACATTAAGATTTGCTATCTTTCAGCATCGATCATTTAATATGAATATAGTGGCACTCCCCGTTTTACACACTCAGTGGCGTACGAAGTTATCTACCAAGACTGCGTAGATTATTAATTTTTCAATTGGGTTGAGTTTATTCATTATATCCTGCAGAGCAATTTATCGCAAGAACAGCTTTGCCACAAATACATTTTATCCTAACATGTGGCTGCTGTCAAAGATTTCGGTATTGTGCGTGAGAGTAACGTATTGCGGCGCAAATCACCCTTCAAGCCAAACATTCACTATTAGACCAAAATGAAATTTTCAGGAAAACAGAGAGACTGGAATAGAAAGCCTCACATAAATGTTTTACACCGATATACGTGTAGTTATATTATAAGCACGAAGCCTCCTGGTATGGTACCATTCTGATTATGGACAACGAGCAGCCTTCAAGGCAAGCGACAATTCAACACCGCGGCTCACACAAAAAAGAAAAGTTGCAAAGAAAATTGCTTTAATGATTGCTGCTGCTTAAAAAGCAAATTATATACATTATGAGCTTGCAAATACCAAATTAAAAGTTCAAATCTAGAAAATCACTTATGAGGTCACTCTGGGCAGTTATGATAGTTTTCATTATTTGCAATTCGTTAACAAACAAGAGGCCCATGGGCCTTAACGCTCACCTGAGGAAGAGTACATATCTTATGCAGAGGTTCAATGGTCAATGACATTAAAAGAGAATATCAAAATTTTTCAGCAGTAAGGGCCAATAATATGCAAGTATTTTTGCAAATTAATTATGATAATTATTATATAAGTATGCTATATATAACATATTTAAAGTCTAGCTACAATATATTATTTATAAACAGCTAAAACATCTGTATATTAAAATGTGCATTAGGCCAATACCTACAATATTCCAATATACATGCCTATACAAAGAGTTTATAGTTTTTAAGATAATTAACCATTTAAGTATTCGTTTGCATCTATGACCTTGACCTTTGAACCTATGAACTTCATTCATATATCAAAATGATTTTTGTGCAAATGCCTACAATATTCCAATATACATGCCTATACAAAAAGTTTATAGTTTTTGAGATAATTAACCATTTAAGTATTCGTTCGCATCTATGACCTTGACCTTTAAACCTATGACCTTCATTCATATATCAAAATGATCGTTAGGCCAATACATACCTTATTCCAATATACATGCCTATACAAAAAGTTTATAGTTTTTGAGATAATTAACCATTTAAGTATTCATTTGCATCTATGACCTTGACCTTTGAACCTATGACCTTCATTCATATATTAAAATGATCGATAGGCCGATACCTACAATATTCTAATATACATGCCTATACAAAAAGTTTATAGTTTCTGAGATAATTAACCATTTAAGTATTAGTTTGCATCTATGACCTTGACCTTTGAACCGATGAACTTCATTCATATATCAAAATGATCGTTGTGCAAATGCCTACAATATTCTAATATACATGCCTATACAAAAAGTTTATAGTTTTTGAGATAATTAACCATTTAAATATTCGTTCGCAGCTATGACCTTGACCTTTGAACCTATGACCTTCATTCATATATCAAAATAATAGTTAGGCCAATATCTACAATATTCCAATATACATGCCTATACAAAAAGTTTATAGTTTTTAAGATAATTAACCATTTAAGTATTCGTTCAATTCTATGACCTTGACCTTTGAACCTATGACCTTCATTCATATATCAAAATGATCATTAGGCCAATACCTACAATATTCCTATATACATGCCTTTACAAAAAGTTTATAGTTTTTGAGATAATTAACCATTTAAGTATTTGTTTGTGTCTATGACCTTGACCTTTGAACCTATGACCTTCATTCATATATCAAAGTGATCGTTAGGCCAATACCTACAATATTCTGATATACATGCCTATACAAAAAGTTTATAGTTTTTGAGATAATTAACCATTTCAGTACTTGTTTACATCTGTGACCTTGACCTTTGAATCCATGACCTTTATTTATATATCAAAATGACCATTGTGCCATTACCTACAATATTCTGATATACATGCCTATACAAAATATTCATAGTTTTGCAGATAATTAACTATTTTGGTATTCTTGGACATCTGTGACCTTGACCTTTGAACCCATGACCCTGATCTATGTATCAAAATGGATCGTCATGTCAATACCTACAATTAACTGAAAATCCTACGCCATTATCACAAGAAATGTTAAAAAAATAGCATTTTTTTATCAAAGGTCAAAAACTGGGACATGACCTTGACCTTCGACCTTGACATCAATTGGAAGAAAATTGCAAAACAAGATCAACAGTGAAAACTTCATACAATTATCTTTAGCCGTTATGAAGTTATAACAATAAATGTCTCATTTTCAAAATTACGTAATTTTACACAAAAAACGTGTAACCTATTTTTCGTCCAATTTTCATGAAAAACACATTTTAATGTTCCTAGGTATGCTGAATCCAAATATCTAATCAAAATTTGCCTGCATCTTTTGGTTTCAGAGAAGAAGATTTTTTTGTCTTTTTGCTATTTTTAGTAACAGCGGCCATCTTGTTGAGCGTGGTCAAACCCCGAACATAATTTTGAAAGGCTGTTACCCAGGCATGATAATCACCAAGTTTCATCAAATATGGCCCAGTAGTTTTGGAGAAGAAGATTAAAATGTAAAGTTTACACACGACGGACGACGGACGACGCACGACGGACGGTGATAGATTGCAATAGCTCATCTGAGCCTTTGGCTCAGGTGAGCTAAAAAGGTAGCAATCAAACGCATCTGACAAGTATCATGTCGATGATAAGAAATGTGAAAGTCTAGCAATTTATCAAGATTTCTTTAAGATTCCAAGATTTGAAGCATTTCTCAACTGAAGAAAATCAAACAATGATCACTCACGGTTCGTTTTTAATATTAAAAAAAAACAAAAAAACAATAACTTCAGGATTTTCCAACTACATGTACAGTTCAAGTGGATTCGTGAATTTCAACCCCGGCCGCGTTGTCAAAAGGGATTAATTTTCCACCGCGGTCCACCGTGATCTAAAGACATTCACCGCAACTGAATAAATGACGGATTAAAAATATTCCTGCCGCGGTGGAAAGTAAAATCGTCCACCGGCAGGAAAAATCTCCACCGCAATGTTGATTGAAAATGAATTACACTTTAACCATTGATGGATTATCACGTTATCTAAGTACATGTACAGTCTAACTTAGTTTATTCAAACTTCGATTTTTCAAATGCCTACAGTTATTCGAAGTTCCCGTCATTCATTATAATTTTTAAGAAGATTAGACGGTTGAACGCACACTACCATTTTCAATAAACCACCCCCGCAACTTGTCCATCATAATCTGAAACCTAAGCACGTGCACACCGATACTGCGGTATTCAACAAAGTGACGTGTATAAGCCTTTCAAGCTTTTGTTCAAAGCTTGCCAACAAGGATGAGTAGGCGGTTGCACGGACAATAGAGATACTTTCAATTAACCACCCCCGCAACAGACTTGTCTGTGTATTATATATGAGTACACACGTACTATCTTACCCCTATGTACTATATAAAAGACATCTTGTTTTTTTTTTTTTTTTTTTTTTTTTTTTTTTTTTTTTTGTGTGTGTTTTTTTTTTTAGAATGTCACATGTAATTAAACACTAGCTATTTGGAAATTCAATTAAAAGCGACATTAAAAACTGATGCTCCGTGTCGTGGTAAGCGCGGCGCTCTAAAAAACCATCCCAGTAATTACCGTGCGCACTGCAAAGATAAATAATTCTGTAATTTCATTTATAGCTGGTTTTGTCTCTCAGATAGATTCTTGACTGAACGTAAAACCCCATTCAATCAACCAATCATCTCTGCTTGTCCAGGCCTCAGTGGCCAAATTTTCCAAAGTGATCCTCTACCTTTCGCCGCCAAGGTTCGAATCGACGGGCAGTTTGTCAGTTTATATTTCTACTTCTACTTCTACCAGTCTGCGGCCTCCATCAATCGCTGATGATACTGCCACTTTGTGTGTGTGACTAAGGTAAAGTGCTGGCTAAGATTTTCCTTAAATGAAATCTGACAAATTTACTATACACATCCAGCTATTGGGGGAAAATGTCCAATTTAAGAAGAAATCGTTGTGAAACTTGCGGCTTGTCACTGTTTGCCAGCAGTGATACCTTGTTCACGTGTGTGTGTGTGTGTGTGTGTGTGTGTGTGTGTGTGTGTGTGTGTGTGTGTCGTGGATCTTTAACTGTAAGGGTAACGTTTGGAAAACACAAATTATTATAATACACTTATTTAATCCTTAAAACTGATGACCGCGGTGGACGATCCGGTAGACTAGTCCTTACAATATTTTACCACCGGCAAAATCGTGCACCACAAATCGCGGTGGTCAGATAATTCCCACCTGAATCCACAAAAAATTTTGCGGTCAGGGAATAAAAAACACTGCGGCGGTGGAAATTCACATATCCACTTGAGCTGTACTGTACAGTGTAAAACCACTAAGTCTTCTCGCACTTTGGTGTATATGCCGGAATGAAGTCTGTGTACAGGTGCACGATTAAAACCGCCTGAAAAGTCTTTTTTCAGGGCCGATTTTCATATGAAAAGACTGAAAACGAGCACGAAATAAACAACGATATTCAGCTCTTTGACTACACCTACGTCTGATGAACTTAAAACTAACACTGCTTCATTCAAAGTGGTTCGCCCTGTACGCTATCACCACGTAGAACATGATTTAATTGCGATTTTAAATTAGTAACTTTATTTTAAGTTTTAACGCTATCAACAGAGAATCCATTTTATTCACCTTGTGACGGCGGTTCGCCCATAGTGGTGGAAACTACAGAACGGTCAAAGCAAGCTAACGATGGGATTTACACAGAGGTGATTGGTTGAAATCAACTTTTTTTTAAAGATGCACATTTTATGAATAAATAAAGATTAAATATATAAATATGAAAAAAAAAAATAATGTGGAAATTTTTTATCAAATGTTCATGACAGCAGAGTAAAACGAAATATTTAACCAATCAAATAACGGCTTATAAATGTGTCCGGTATTGGCTGTATGTTTAATGATCAGAGTTTATGAATGAATAACTCATTCATAAATCGGTTACGGTGTATTTTCAGAATTCATGTGCTAGTAATGGGAGAACTACTATTATGTAGACATTGCCAAATAGTTTTAAACAATGATGCATATTCATTTTCATATTCCATACAGCATAATGTATACATCAATTATTTGCACACTTATACCAATGTTCTCATAAATGACGCTCAATACCCGCACTACATTATTATAGTTTGTGCAAGGTTTGTCAATTAGCGGTTGTTCAGCCTGTCCGGATTTTACAAATGGCTCCCGTGACAGTACTCCCAGAGATTACTCTCTGTTCGTAATTATATAAAAAAATTGTTATTTCTTGATGGAAGAAAGGCAAATTGATTATTCAAATTTTGTCTTCTATGAACAACTATCTTTCGGTTACAGTATTTTTGTGGTTTTCCAATTCTATTTTCTATGAAAATTGTAAAAGCAGCAATGTTTAAAACAATATTAAAATACAAGAGGCCCATGGGCCTTAACACTCACCTGAGGCTAAGTACATATCTTATGCAGAGGTTCAATGGTCAATAACATTTATTAAAGAGAACTCCTTATTTTGAGCAGTAAGGCAGAATTAAATGCAAAGATTTTAGCAAATTAATCATACCTTGTCCCGAGAATGCTACATATAATATATATATAGTCTAGCTACAATACATTATTTATAACAGCTAAAAAAGTAAAAACAAGAGGCCCATGGGCCTGATACGCTCACCTGACAACTAATGGCTAGCTGATAGATTTAAAGAAAACATAAATACTAAACCCCAATGACATTTTTCTTTAAATCATGATAACTGTTGTATCAATACCTACAACATTCTAATATAAATGCCTATACAAAAAGTTAATAGTTTTCAAGATAGTTAACCATTTCAGTATTGTTTCACATCTGTGACCTTGACCTTTGAACTCATGACCTTTTTCTATACATCAATATGATCGATGTATCAATACCTACAACATTCTAATATACATGCCTATACAAAAAGTTTATAGTTTTCGAGATAATTAACCATTTCGGTATTGTTTCGCATATGTGACCTTGACCTTTAAACCCATAACCTTTTTCTATACATCAAAATGATTGTTGTATCAATATCTACAACATTCTAATATACATGCATATACAAAAAGTTTATAGTTTTCGAGATAATTAACCATTACGGTATTGTTTCGCATCTGTGACCTTGACCTTTGAACCCATAACCTTTTTCTATACATCAAAATGATCGTTGTATCAATACCTACAACATTCTAATATACATGCCTATACAAAATGTTTATAGTTTTCGAGATAATTAACCATTTGGGTATTGTTTCGCATCTGTGACCTTGACCTTTAAACCCATGACCTTTTTCTATACATCAAAATGATCGTTGTATCAATACCTACAACATTCTAATATACATGCCTATACAAAAAGTTTATAGTTTTCAAGATAATTAACCATTTCGGTATTGTTTCACATCTGTGACCTTGACCTTTGAACCCATGACCTTTTTCTATACATCAAAATGATCGTTGTATCAATACCTACAACATTCTAATATACATGCCTATACAAAAGTTTATAGTTTTTGAGATAATTAACCATTTGGGTATTGTTTTGCATCTGTGACCTTGACCTTTGAACCCATGACCTTTTTCTATACATCAAAATGATCGTTGTATCAATACTTACAACATTCTAATATACATGCCTATACAAAAAGTTTATAGTTTTCGAGATAATTAACCATTTCGTTATTGTTTCGCATCTGTGACCTTGACCTTTGAACCTATGACCTTTTTCTATACATCAAAATGATTGTTGTATCAATACCTACAACATTCTAGTATACATGCCTATACAAAAAATTTATAGTTTTCGAGATAATTAACCATTTCGGTATTGTTTTACATCTGTGACCTTGACCTTTGAACCCATGACCTTTTTCTATACATCAAAATGATTGTGTATTAATACCTACAACATTCTAATATACATGCCTATACAAAAAGTTTATAGTTTTCGAGATAATTAACCATTTCAGTATTGTTTCGCATGTGTGACCTTGACCTTTGAACCTATGACCTTTTTCTATACATCAAAATCATTGTTGTATCAATACCTACAACATTCTAATATACATGCCTATACAAAAAATTTATAGTTTTCGAGATAATTAACCATTTTGGTATTGTTTCACATCTGTGACCTTGACCTTTGAACCCATGACCTTTTTCTATACATCAAAATGATCATTGTATCAATACCTACAACATTCTAATATACATGCCTATACAAAATGTTAATAGTTTTCGAGATAATTAACCATTTCTGTATTGTTTCGCATCTGTGACCTTGACCTTTGAACCCATGACCTTTTTCTATACATCAAAATGATCGTTGTATCAATACCTACAACATTCTAATATACATGCCTATACAAAAAGTTTATAGTTTTCGAGATAATTAACCATTTTGGTATTGTTTCGCATCTGTGACCTTGACCTTTGAACCCATGACCTTTTTCTATACATCAAAATGATCGTTGTATCAATACCTACAACATTCTAATATACATGCCTATACAAAATGTTTATAGTTTTCGAGATAATTAACCATTTGGGTATTGTTTCGCATCTGTGACCTTGACCTTTAAACCCATGACCTTTTTCTATACATCAAAATGATCGTTGTATCAATACCTACAACATTCTAATATACATGCCTATACAAAAAGTTTATAGTTTTCAAGATAATTAACCATTTCGGTATTGTTTCACATCTGTGACCTTGACCTTTGAACCCATGACCTTTTTCTATACATCAAAATGATCGTTGTATCAATACCTACAACATTCTAATATACATGCCTATACAAAAAGTTTATAGTTTTCGAGATAATAATTATAATCAGAGGTAAAAAAAATTAGGTCACGACCTTCACAATTGACCTTGACCTCAATTTGAAGATACTAACAAGAAGATGTCAAAACTGAAAACCCCATGTCATTATCTGGTCAAATAGTCAAGTTATAACAATTTGAAGCTATTTTACGATTTTTTCAAAATTAAACGCAAAAACGCGTAACCTATTTTTTATCCGAATTTCACAAAATGAACAAACTATAGGCTTAAGACCCTAGAGAAGCCAAATATCACATCAGATTTTTTCTCCAATCAGTACTTTCGGAGAAGAAGATTTTTTAAGATTTTTGCACCCCTAGGTCACCTTGACCTAGTTATGGTAGCCATGGCAACGCCACGAACAAATCTGAATTGCACCGGCCCATATATACTTCTGACAAAGTTTCATTAAAAACTGTCCAGTAGTTTCAGAGGAGAAGTCGAAAATAGGTGTTAACGACGCACACACGCACACACGCACATACACACGCTGCGCTATGCCATAAGCTCACATGACCTTCGGTCAGGTGAGCTAACAAAAGTATAAAACTATGACCTTCATCTAGGCCATTACCTACAATATTCGAATATACATGCCTATACAAAAAGTTAATAGTTTTCGAGATAATTAACCATTTCAGTATCCTTTCCCATCTGTAACCTTGACCCATGACCTTAATCTATATATCAAAATGATTGTTAAATCAACTTCTACAATATTCTAATATACAAGTTTATACAAATTTTTTTATAGTTTTTGAGATAATTAACCATTTTGGTATTCTTTCACATCTGTGACCTTGACCTTTGAATCCATGACCTTAATCTATATATCAAAATGATTGTTAAATCAATTCCTATAATATTGTATTGTACATGTTTATACAAAAAGTTTATAGTTTTCGAGATAATTAACCATTTTGGTAATCTTTCGCATCTGTGACCTTGACCTTTGAACCCATGGCATTAATCTATAAATCAAAATGATTGTTAAATCAAAACCTACAATATTCTAATATACATATCTATACAAAAAGTTAATAGTTTTCAAGATAATTAACCATTTTGGTATTCTTTTGCATCTGTGACCTTGACCTTTGACCCATGACCTTAATCTATATATCAAAGTGATCGTTAAATCAATTCCTACAATATTCTAATATACATGTCTATACAAAAAGTAAATAGTTTTTTAGATAATTAACCATTTCGGTATTCCTCGCATCTGTGACCTTGACCTTTTAACCCATGACCTTTATCTATATATCAAAATGATCATTGTGCCATTACTTACAATATTCTAATATGTATGCCTATACAAAAAGTTAATAGTTTTGCCGATAATCAACTATAACGGTAATAGTTGTGCATCCTTGACCTTAACCTTTGAACTCATGACCTTGATCTATGTATCAAAATGATCGTCATGTCAATACCTACAATTAACTGAAAATCCCATGCCATTATCATCTGAAATGTTTAAAAAATAGCATTTTTTATCAAAGGTCAAAAACAGGGACATGACCTTGACCTTTGACCTTGACAACTTTTGGAAAAAAATTAGCAAGACAAGATCAACAGTGAAAACTCCATATAATTATATTCAGCCGTTATTGAGTTATAACAATAAATGTCTCATTTTCAAAATTACATAATTTTACACAAAAAACGCTTAACCTATTTTTCATTCAATTTTCATGAAAAACACAATTTTGATGTTCCCAGGTATGCTGAATCTAAATATCTAATCAAAATTTGCCTGCACCTTTTGGTTTCAGAGAAGAAGATTTTTTTGTCTTTTTATTTTTAGTAATGGTGGCCATCTTGTTGGGCGTGGCCAAACCCCGAACACAATTTTTAAAGGCTGTTACCCAGGCATGATAATCGCCAAGTTTCATCAAATTTGCCCCAGTAGTTTTGGAGGAGAAGATTAAAATGTAAAGTTTACACACGACACACGACGCACGACGGACGACGGACGGTGATAGATTGCAATAGCTCATCTAAGCCTTTGGCTCAGATGAGCTAAAAAATTCAGATAAAATTTTAAAAAACTATAAAAACATAAACAAGAAAAAGATTTTATAGATATTACAAACTGCAATATGTAAGTATCAAGATATCATTGTACGAGTTTTGACCAGAATATGAATATCATCATTGAATTGATAAAATTTATTATAACTAGGATCAGAATTTGTCTCTTAATATACAGTCTAACTTGTGCTAGCGGCCACTTGTATACAGCGGCCACCTGCCTATAACGGCCATAAAAAAATCCCCCCGACTAACTTTGTTCTTTATTTAACCTCTATATAACGGTCACTGTCCAACACGGCCAGCGGTCACCAAATTACGGTCAATTTTCGCCAATTTACCTGTCCGTAGCGGCCATTTTGAATAATAAAAAATCCGGAACTTTTCGATATTTTTCGGTTAAAACAGGAATAGAAAAAACAAGAGGCCCAATAGGGCCTGTATTGCTCAACTGGCAGACAAGATGCCTGTCATATTGTGAAAATTTAGTCAACAAAACAATTACATATTACATGACTAGGCTTGTACATTTTCAATTTATATCTCAAATTTGAACTAAATCGATTAATAAATAAACGTGTAATGACCATTTACAGGTTTTTGCTATTTATAGCAATGGAAACCATCTTGGATGTTGCAGGATGTTGATTTTTTCAAACTTTCATCTACTCTACCTAGGGACTTCCCAACCCAAATTTGGTTTCAACTGTCTTTGTAGTTTCCGAGAAGAAGATTTTTCATATAATCGTTTAAATTTAGCATATTCTGCTAATTACAAGTAAATAGAAAAAGTTACTGAAAAACCCATTCCATACATTAAATGGCTAGACATCTACTTTCTAAATATCAAATTTGAACTGAATAGTTGATAAACGTGTAATGACCATTTATAGGGTTTGCAATAGTGGCCATCTTGTATGTCAGGTGGAGTCGCCTGGTTTATTCATCCTTGGGACCTTCCATTCCAAATTGGGTTCCAATTGGCAGAGTGGTTTCAGAGGAGGAGATTAAAGTTTACAGATGGACACACACTTCACCATGTTATACGCTTACAAGCTATAGTTAGTTGAGCTAATTAAACAAAATTGATTTAGATTCCATGGATTTACACATGGTAATTAGGGGTTACATGCCACCCATGGTTTTGTGCAGTCATTTGTTGTGCTTTGAAGACTGAGTGGACACACATGCGTCATCTCATGTAACCCCTGATTACCATGTGTAAATTCATAGATTCTAAATCAAACTTTTAAAAATTTTGTTTAAATTATTAATTATATATGCATTTAGCTACTAGCTAATTGACATTACACAAAGTCTATTTCATGTCTTATATGTAGCAAAATGTAAATACAAATTAAATACAAACATACCAGTCCAAGATCCATGTCACATTTCACAACTGCCAAGTTTCTAGTAATTGTAAAGGGTCTTGATAAATAAACTCAAGAGAACACCTCCTTCACATCAATTGAGATAGAACCTATACTGTTTATTGAATTTTTAGAATTATTTTGCAGTACCGGTATTATTCAAGATTTATTATGAAGTATTATTTAAAAAAACTTTTCCAAAAAAAAAAAAAAAACAAAAGCTTTAAATATTGTCATGTTTTGCGTAAATATGACATTCAAATTAGATGGAAATGAAGGTGAATTTCAGGAAAGGGACAGTCAATAAACAGACAGATGACAAGTTTAGCAACATAATATGTAATGTTCGATAAAACATATAAAAATAAAGAACTCGGAATCACTAGAAAACTAACTTTATTGTGATACAAGATATGTATAAAAAAAATAAAGGTACTTGAAACATTAACTGCAATATTTATTGGCATTATGAAAAAATAAACAATTTTTTATGTGTATTTGAGAAAAATACACCTTTTAATACACCTTGTTAAGAAATTAAATGAGAAAATGAGCAAAACTAACACTATAACATGTCAAATGAAGTATGGGCATAGTTAAACCTATTTAACATATTAAATGCCAAAATGGGCAAGTTTCAATGCCATCCATGAGGTCTTCCATACTTTCTTTCTTAACTCTTCACTGCCTTACTCTGAGCAGTGTTTGGGGTAAAACATTGTTTCTATAAGCAGTAGCTTTAAAATTTATCGCTGCTCTGGTTAGTTTTGTTTTACATTTAGAAATCAGGGCTCAAAATAGATTTTTGAACAGGGAGAAGTGACTTCTCCCTAAGCCAAGGTTAGGGAGAAGTTTTTAATATAGGGAGAAGTTTTTTGCATGCAAAATTTGGCATATTTAAAAAAAAATCAACTTTAAATTTCACAATCCTCTTACCGGAAGAGTGCAAAGAGAGTAATTATAATTTTGAATTCCATATAAATATATTTCTTCATTATTTTTGTATTATTGTTATTGGTTTTTTTTTTCTTTTTTTAATTATTGTTATTTGTTAATTATATACATGTATTGATATGATTTCAACAAAAATGTTGTTTGTAATTCAAAGACTCTTTTCCTAAATGGTCAATTAAAGCAAGAAACATATTTATTTAACAGCAATTTGGATACCGGTATAATTCAACTACAATGTAAAATTGAAATATATATATATATATATTAAAATTAAAAGGTGAAAATCTTTTGAAAAAAATATTAATTAAAAAAAATTTAAAAAATTTAAAATTGCACTAGGCCATTCTTTTGAAAATAGAGTTATTCCCCTTGTGTAAACAGATGGTTCCTATAAATAGCCATTGGGATTTTTGTTTGTCCTACTCCAATGTCTAGAGATGATTTGGCTGATTTAACATCATTCAGCTGTAAACTACTTTAATTTATGGAAGAGAAACATTTTGAAATGGTCCGTTATTTTATTAAAGTTTCTTATCAAAAAACAATGTGTATTGTATGTTTACAACAAGGACTTCTGGTTTTCATCTTAATACATAAACATTGACAGAGCTGTTTTTGTAGCAGTTAATTAGGCCTTTTCATCATGATGACCTTTAATTACTTCAATCAACAGGTTGATGAATTTATAATTATCGGATTAACACACCTGGGTATATTGGGAGGTACCTGAACATACATATTAATGTGTGTCATGGTCAGAGGCCCCTCTAGGGTTAAGTAAAATTATCAAAACTTAGGGCTACTAGAACTTCGCTTTTTAGGCAGTTTCAGGCAAAGTTTTTTGAAACAGGACGAAGATATCGCCCAACTTCGCCCTATTTTGAGCCCTGAGAGATCAATAAATCCTAGGGAGGTAATGGTAACTAAAATAAATTTCAATGTAATTAAATTCCTTTGGTGTTTTGTGACACACATGATTACGTTTACACATTTATTTTATGGTTAAAAATTTAGAGTTTGAAGAAAAGCAGCTTCTTTAAATATGGCAATGATGGAAAATAGGAAATCACATTTTTCGGTAGCAAATGTTGTTGCTGAATTCAAAAAAGAAGAAATAAAGATTAATTCTAAAAAAAATTGAACAACTGTCCTCTATTGCTAAGATGCACAAATGTAACCTAAAAAGGACAATTTAGACAATTTTATGGATTAAAAATGTATTTCCATGAATCGGTACAGGTACCACTACATATTTTTGTCAAACATTAAACATGTATCAAACATGCATATTAAATTTTGTACAAGTTTTCCCAGTAGTTTTGATTTGGAAGACTAGTACATGTTTATCGTTATAGAGACATTTTTTCTATGCATACAGCATGCACGATGTCTGTGCCTTTGACATCACAAGTTGTAAACTTAAACTACTAGCTATTTGTATTAAAATGAATCAAATAAGACTATTGGTAAAACTAAACTTTTAACAAATTTACTCAGAAAATGGAAAAAACTACTCAGAAAATGGAAAAAACTATTTCAACATATCAAATGGAAAAATAAACAAAATTAAACCAATTTAACATATTAAATGAAACAAAAGTTGTCAGAAGACAACATAGGTTCCCATTGTTTTGTCATAAATAAGAAACAATTTCTGTAAATGTATTTATTTTGAGATCGTAAGTAATTGTGAACAAGTACTTCATAATTCCAAAGGTACTCCATTATATTCACTGTAATCACGAATTAGTGCAATTTGTCTACTGCGAAAATAGCTGAAATAAGACCACCACTAAATAAAGTAAATTAGCACTATTGAGAGTCATACTTGTAAAGAAAAAGAGCCGTTTGTACAAAACTTGACATGTTTCTTGGAAGCAGTTGTGTCGCCCGACAATGCATAGTAAATTTATGCTCTGAACAAGAAATGATCTATAAAAATCAAAGGGAAATAATTCAAAACAACCAAGATAGAGTTGTTGTTCTTGTGCACTGCACTTCGAGTCATTGCCAAAAACATGCATACCAAGTTTGGAGTCATTTGAACATACAACGTCAAAGTAATGCTCTGGATGCGGACACGGCCGCAAGTAATCCCTGCATGTTGTCTAGTCAGGTGACACCACAAAACGTGGTCTCCTGTTTTGTCTATATACATGCCTATAACCTAAATTCAAAATGTTTGTTAGTTGGACTTCAAATCAAAATTTTCAACCAAAACTTATCCAGATAAGAATACAAAGGAAACAACTTCTTTGACTCCATATAGGTGAAAATTAAAACCTGTTCTGTTGTCTGTCTATATACACATATTTATACACTAAATTCTAAATGTTAATCACGTTTCAATGTAAAACAAATGACAAAAATCAAATCTTTCACCCAAAACTTAACCAGATAAAATTGCAAAATAAACTCTTTAACCCATTATAAAGGAAAAATAAAACCTGGCCATAAAAACAACAATGTGTGTGTTTGAAAAAAATAACTAGTAAAAATAAATACAAAAATTAAATCATTGTATTAATTCCTGTAATATATAGGCCCCATGCTCTATAGCATTGATATTAAGGCCTGAATCACGCCTGTATAATAGACTTAAACTAGGAGATTGGCATATTAACTGATGACCTTAGTTCAACCTATTAGTACACACATATGGGGCTGGCAAT